>CM059283.1:26266217-26278717 GCA_030347295.1 Setipinna tenuifilis | reverse complement strand
GGACTCTGCCAAGGTGGAAGCGGGTCGCCTGGCCTGGCGGATCTGTGCACTTAAAAAAAAGAAAGACAGGGAGAAAGAAAAAAATGGCTCTTATTTCTTCTTTCCTCTGCTGAGCTGATCATAATGTCTGGAGAGCCAAATATGTTTGTGGTGCCATGTTGTGAGATGACATCAAACTGCTAGACTTGGTAGATTTTTTTAATCAGTTGTGAACTATGTGTTAATACTGTTTTTTTTAATCTATCATGCGGATGTTCTTGCTAGCCTGGTTGTTTTCCCATTTCTTAAGCTTAAGATGCATGCGAGTGTTTGCATGCATGTGTGTTTTTACATGCTTGTGTTTCTGTGTCTGTGTGCAGTTGCATGCATGTGTATGTGTGTATGTGCGTATGTGTGTGTGCATACGTGCAAGTGTGCATGTATGTGTGTATGTATGTGTGTGTATGTGTGTGTGTGTGTGTGTGTGTGTGTGTGTGTGTGTGTGTGTGTGTGTGTGTGTGTTTAATATGGGTGGGGGAGGCTTAGTGATGGATGCTTCCCCCATGTATTACTGCTTTTTTCACACCTTTTCTAAAAAAGCCATGTGAGTGAGAGTGTGTGACTTCCATCTGTTGCCCTGTCTCTTCATTCCCGTCTTCCACTCTCTGCGCCGATCTCTCCTTTTCACTCCCCCGAGCACAGTGAGGAAGAGCCAGCCTCTTGTCGCTGCCTTTAAGCGTGGGGGTGCTGGGGACAAACACACTCTCCAATGATTTAATGTTCTCCTCATCCAGACAGGTCAGATCTTTTCAACACTATCGCAGACTACTGCTTGCCACAGCCAGTTATCATTTTTCTTGATGGATGTTTGACAGTTAGAGTATTATGTGTTTAACCAAAATGACTGCTATGCTATCATCTGTTTTCTCCTTTCCTGGTTATCTTTTCCTTGTATCCATAATTTCTTCCCCCCAATCTTTCTATTTCCCTCTTTTCCTCCCCCCACCCTTATACACACAAATACACAAATACAAACACGCGCACACACGCGCGCACACACACACACACACACACACACACACACACACACACACACACACACACACACACACACACACACACCCTAGGGCTATTGTGCTGTAGGTACTGCATGGTTCCTGCTGACATAGTTAAGCCTGAGTGCTGACAATGGTGTGTGTGCGTGCTGGGCCGTACCCTGTGAGCTGTGCTGGGGCATGGGGCTCTGTGATGGGCAGTGGGCATGAGCAGAGGAAGGGTGTCGGGCCAGGCCGGGAATCAGTACATATGGAACACAGGGCACAGGGGGTCATCCCGCGGTCACAGCCTGGCAAGTGGGCCCATGCCATATATATATACATACAGGATCTGTATGACATATGCATACAGTGCACACATACACACGCTCACACACACACACATACTGTACACACTCTATCAATCTTTCTCTCAATCTGTCTGTCTCTGTAGGTGTCTCTGTCTCTGTCTCTCTGCTTCTGTCTCTCTCTTTCTTTCTCTATCACTCACACACACACACACACACACACACACACACATACAAATCAATACATTGTATTTGCACTATGAGAGAATGCTAAGCAGAGATCAAGCAGTGCTTGATTATTCCACATATGTAACACACTTTCATTTAGGTGAAGATTTTTCTGCTAAAACATGACTGACAAAGTTATACCATGGATTGCAATATGGATGGGAATTTTTTTTATAATCTTCATATTGCTCTGTCAATAATCAGTAAATCCTTTAAAATCACTATGTCCACTGAGATTTGTTAACCAACAGCCAATCATTTGAACATGACCCATCGGCTCAAATCTGTCCTACACAGTGATTAAAGTTCATTAGGCGCCTTGACGCTAACGAACGGGAGCCCAGCCTGCTGAAATTAGCAGGGGCGAATAATTAATGGCTTCTGATGAAGGATTTATGCGCTTTGACAGTGAGAGGCCACCAACTGGGTTTTAATTCTGCCTGTCAATGTGACTGCAGGAGGCTCCAGTGAGCGGCCTGTCTGCATGTGTGTGTGTGTGTGTGTGTGTGTGTGTGTGTGTGTGTGTGTGTGCGCATGTGTGTGTGTGTGTGTGTGTGTGTGTGTGTGTGTGTGTGTGTGTGTGTGTGCGTCTGCCGTGGGTCTGCGCAGGAGTTTATTAAGGGCTCCCACATCTCTCACTCAGTAGGAGAAAGCACTACACAAAGAAACACACACACACCCACACACACACACACACACACACACATGCTCATCAATAAAGAAGATGGCCGCATACCCTGATGTGCAGATTGTGAATTTCTGATTAGGGGATTTTATGATGATAGGAAGGTTAGGAAAGTGAAAGTTTTCTTAACTTGTGAGAGCATTATCAGTGTGATTTATGAAAGAACAGATGCTTGCAGAGATACTTCCACTTCACTTGACTTAAAACATGTAGAAACAAAAAAATAACTACTAACTAGTAATAGTAGTTTTACAAACAAATATGTTAGTTTTGCATTGTTGATAACTATTAACACAGTTTTAACACATTTTTAAAATTTTAATTATGGTAGTTATGGCCTTTTTTATTAGCCTGAGTTTTTTGGTACCCCCCAGCACTTGTTGACCACACTGTGTTATGCGTGTTATGGTAGCGTCGGCCCTGCTCACAGTAACAGACTTCGCTCGATCTACCAGTACACTCATGTCATCCAGTACTGCTGGTTGGGCATGCTCCTATGCATTTTGAAACAAGAGTTTGACATACAGACAGACAGACAGACAGATCTCATGCATACACACACATACACAAACAGGTACACTCATATGTGCACACACGCACATGCACGCGCGTGCACACGCACACACACACACACACACACACACACACACACACACACACACACACATGTACAAATACACACACTCACACACACACACACACACACACACACACACACACACACACACACACACACGCACGTACACACACTGGTAAGGCTAGTGTATAAGCCTCAGCAGTGTGTATCTGTGGCGTGCTCCGTGGCTGACCTTTCCCCGTTTCCTCTTCCATTAACACACACTCTGTCACACTTCCCTGAGCGACGGGGACGTGCTCGATAACGGCCCCCGTCTCACACACTTAACCCTTCACTGGCTCCCCCCTAACCACCCCACTCCGCTGCCCCCCTCCCTTCATGCCCTCCAGACACAAACACACACAAACACACACACACACATACACACACATCAAAACACAGTCACACATAAACACACACATATACACAGACATATACACAGTCACACACACACAGTCACACACACACACACACACACACACACACACACACACACACCCTGATCTGGTACACATGGCTCAGAAACATATCATCACACTCCAGTTGGGTGATCTGCTGGCTGGAGTTTAGTGGGGCCCAGGCCACTTGGCCGCTGGTGAAGGGCCTCTGCCAGGCTGTGTTGGCCCCCAGCGTCCACAGAGCCACACTCTCTGCAGCCCCCTAACTGCCAGGGTCACGACCACACCTCTGCGGCCCGCCTATCCGCTCCCTCCAGTTGGGCTTCCATTGGCAATACTACCGGCTCCAGCACCAACACTAATTAGATGGTGAGGATTACAGTAAGCATAAATCATAGAAGTGTGTTACAATGCTTTTGTGTTACACTCCAGGCCTATTACCATGTTGGAATATTTTCAGGCGTGTCTTAGACATAGAGGCATAAGGTCAAGCTCAAGTTCTTATTACAAATTTCAACAGGTGTTAACTGGAAGGTATAAAGAGTTATAAATATAAACATATGCTATGGTCCTGTCTATTAGGGGTATTACTAGAGATGGAAATCTGCACCAACCACCAGTCTAATGCTGGTAAAGTGTCTGGTAGATTTCGAACACACAATAATACTTAATAAAACTGTTACGTGGCTGGTGAATTTTACATTTTTTTTTAACCCTAGGTTCACATTTTGCAAAGTTAATTTCCACCTGTGGTTACTATGCATTACATTATAGTCAGCATACATTATGGAGTCAGTGGAGACAGCAGTTATTGTAATATTGTTTCTTTATTGTAATTCCCTCTGTCAGGCCTTCCTAAGGCTGTCACTGGTGCTTGAGAAGGGCTTTAGCCAGCCAGGTGCATGTCTCTTTGACAATCGTTTCCCTTAGGTCTGTATTTGTAACCTGTGCTGTGTGTTTTATAGCTGCATGTGTGTCTCGTGTCAGCTGTGTCATTGTTGAGCCCAGAGATTCCTCTCAGATGTAATTCCTGTGTCAAGAACAAGTCATGGACTGGTGTGTTTTCAGCTTGAGTTCATCGATTCGTCATGATCTGTACATGCACCTGTGTGTGGGTGACGGGGGTCTACCTGCTCCATTTGGGCCTGCACACACACACACACACACACACACACACACACACACACACACACACACACACACTCAGTTTGTGTTCCAGTCACCTTGTTCAGTCATTGTGGAGCACCAATCCACCCCACCCCCGCACGGTGCTTCAACACACACACACACACACACACACACACACACACACACACACACACACACACACACACACACACACACACACACACATGCATGCATGACTGGGACACCAGTTTTCCACTGGGCCAATCTTTGCTCTCTCTCTCTTCCCTCTCCAGTGGCATGGGCACCCAAGGAGAAAACTCAGCAATCAATACGGATCCAGAGGGCACGGTGGGGCTACAGGGGCCTTTACCACGGTCAGAGATGTGTTTATCCAGCCATTCAGGCATCCACACCTCCCCCCACCCCGGCATACTCCCTCCCCTAGTCTGGCTGCTCAGTAGTAGTCTGGCTGCTCTCTACAGTAGTAGATAGCCTAGACGTATCTGTATGGGTAACTACATGTGTGCAAGTGTTAGATATGTCTTAGAAATGTGTGTAAATATATCACACACACACACACACACAAACACACACACACACACACACACACACACACACATAGTATAAATACTGTTAAGTGTCCATATCTGAGTATACGTGTGTGTATGTGTGTGTGTATATGTGTGTATATACGTGCACACACACACACACACACGCACACACACTGTATATTTACATATGTGAGCATTCTATATTCGTTTCCAGGACTGTGTCTATGTGTTAGCAAGGCTTTACATTGGTGTGACCTGATTCTTTCTATTTTAGATAACTTGCTCTCTGTGTCCCTGTTCACCATTTCCTCTCTCTCTTTATCTCTCTCTCTTTCTCTCTCTCGCTCTCGCTCTCTCTCTCGCTCTCTCTCTCGCTCTCTCTCTGGTTCCTGGGGCTAGACAAGCTGGCCAAGCCACCGCATCTGCCAGCACATCTTTAGCGAGTTGGCAGTGAGTAGCGTCCGTCACAGGTTGGTAATCAAACCTGCCTGGAAACAGAGGGAGCCAGAGAGAGTGAGATAAAGAGAGAGAGAGAGAGAGAGAGAGAGGAAGGGAGAGAGAGGGAGGGAGAGAGAAAGAGCAAGAGAGAGAGCGAGAGAGTGAGAGAGAGAGAAAAAGAGAGAGGGGGCAAGAGATAGAAAGAGAGAGACATAGAGGACAGAGCGAGAAGAGGGAGAGAAGAGAGAGAGCGAGTGAGAGAGAGAGAGGGGGAAAGAGAGGTAGAGGGAGTGCTCACCACCCTCCTCCTTCTGGCTGATTACTCCTAATGTAATTTTAATTAAAAAGCACAGTGTCAAAGGGTTTAGCTGCCTGAGAAGTGTGCCCAGATTGCCACTCTGCGGCAGCCCTCAGTTTGCGCAGAGGAAATGCGTCCTGACAAACACACGCGGCCAGGCCCAGCATTAAACAAAGCCTCCCATTACCAGGATATTGTCATCAAGATGGGGGAGGGGGGGGGGGCAGGAGAGGGAGGGGGTGGTTGTGGGGGTGGGGGTGGTGATGAGGTAGGGTGGGGTGGAGGGGGGAAGGATGGGGGGGTCGAGGGCGGAGAGGTAGAAGGGGTCACGCTGTCATGGCGATCAGGTCGCGGCGTGAACGGCGGTGCCACGCGACTCGGAGCAGGGCAAAGGGGGTGGGGGACAATGCGTGACATTCTGAAGGATTTTTCCCTCCTCTCTCTCTCCTTTCTTTCTTTTTTCTTGTCTTTTCCTCCCCTCATCTGTTCTTTTGTTATTGTCTGGGAAGTTTGCGTGGTGTGTATCGTGAGTGTCTGTGAGAGGTGCTTTGGGGTATGTGTGCGAATGGTATGGAAGATTCCACTGTGGTCTGAGGATGATAACAAGTACACTTGTGATGCTGTGCCTTTTTTCCTTACCTTAGGCCTCTTCAGATAGCCAAGACACAATCACACACCACTCCACTAACACAATAAGAACCACTCGACACTCAACTTGACCACTGGCTTTCCATGTAGGAACTGACACCAACACAAAAACACACATATTAACATATGGCATCTACTGCATAGATAGTACCATTCATACACTTATTAACCAACTGCTTCTAATGCAATTCACTGCAACATAAAAAGAGCCACTCAACCAATCTCCCTGACCAATGGCTTCCTGTGCTGAAACAGACTGTGATAAAAAAAGAAAGGTAGTCTTTTTATAGGCTCATATTAACCGATGACTTCCCAACTAAATGAACTGAAAGTACAACACAACTGCGATACAAAAGCACCCACTTCCTGACCAGTGGTTTCCAAAGCAGGAGCCAACTGCGACGCGGCCCAGAGCCTGACCTGAGCCTCCTCCATGGGCCCTCGCCGGACAGCAGGGTTCTGGTTGCACTCTGTAAGCTCTGCGCGTGGAGAGCCCTTTGGCTGGGTCTCAGAGAGGGCCATGTGTTCCAATAAGAGATGGATGCTGGGGATAGACGGCAGTATGGGGGCTCCCTCCACAAACCCCCCCACACCCCCCTTCCCCCATATCTCCCCCCAGGGCTTCTGGTGACACATGGATAGCCTGCATGGCTTTACAGGCCGATTTTAATGACAGCTTAAGAGGATTAGGCGACAAGAGCGGGATGAGCCTTTGTGCGGCTGCCGGGGATCGATCTGATGAGAGGGAGAGCACTGTGCTGGGATTCTGTGTGGCACTCACAAATCAGAGGCATTTTAGACCATTAATTATTCACCGCCAATGGGAAAAAAAATCTTCATTCTGTCACACAGAGTTTTGTCGTGATTGGCACTTTTTCTTAATTGAACAACTGAATAAAAATGGCTATTTATCATCTCTATCCTTTGTTTCATTAGTTAAGCTGATTTACTACTGCTATGCATTAGCATTTCGGCTCCAGTATGTATTGACACCATATCTCACCATACTCATTATCAGTTGCATGAAAGTAAAACATTTTTCTACATCAAAAAGGACAATAATGTTGGTAATAAAAAATGCCTATAATCACCAATGACAACTGAATAATAGCAACTAATTGCTGTATTTCTGTTGAGACACTGTGTGTTTGCAAATCAATGACAATGCAGTGCTACTGTGTTTTTTGACCGTATTTGTTTTAACACTAGTACAGTCATATTTAGTATATGAGCATTTGTCTGTGTTGGAGAAAACAGCAAGACCCTTGGACTACTGAGCCTGGAACTGTTTGTTCTACAGACACACAGAGGAAGCCAGCCAAGCAACCTGGCAGAGGAAGAACAAAGAGAGAGAGAGAGAGAAGGAGAGAGAGAGAGAAGGGGAGAAGGGGAGAAGGGGAGAAGGGGAGGAAGGATTCAGTCGTACAGTGGCGGTCAGTGAGACTGGGGGGCAGAGGGTGCCCCATGCGTCTGGAGTCATACCCTGCTGCTCTGAAACACAATCAGTGTACAAGGGTCCCTAATGCTTTTTGGGAGTACAACCCCACACACCCCTGGAGAGGGTAGGGGCTAAAAGCTGTGCCCCTCTCTCCCTCGCGCTCTCTCTCTCTTTCTTCCACCCCCCCCTCCCTCTTCCTTGCTCTGTCCATCCCTCTCTCCTTCCTCTCTCGCTCTCTCTCGGGTGTGCCAGCGGAGGAGCTGCGGGCCGCGATTGGATGACCTTTGGAGTGGGGCAGAAGGACACGCGCGGGGCCCCTCCTCGGGGTCCCCCGGCCGGGGCCGGGTTGAAGGTGAGAGACCGTGAAGGCCTCTCCACGAGCCCAAACAAGCGTTTGATTTCTGCCCCCCCAGGGCCAGCGGCAGCTTCCTAACCCCCCCCCCCCCCGCCCCCCACCCCACACACACACTCCTGCCCGCACCCCCCCAACCAAACAACCAACCACGCAACCTCCCCCCCATTCAGGACCTAGGGGGGCAGGCATGGTGGCGGCCAGCCACGACCCCTGCCACAGACAGAGGGAGAGGGAACGAGAAAGAGAAAGAAGGGAAGAAAAAACAAGAAAATCAGATAGAGAGAGAGGATGACTGTGTAACAGAGAAGATAGGCAGAGAGAGGAAGAATGAGGGAGAAATGGAAAACGCAAGGGGGTAGGCCACAATCCATACTACAGACACAGAAAGAGAGGGGGAAAGAGAATAGAGAAAAAGAATGTAAGAAAGAATGAAAGACAAAAAAGCGAGAGAGAGAGAGAGAGAGAAAGAGCGAGACAGAGAGAGAGACAGAGAGAGACAGAGAGAGAGAGCGAGAGAGAGAGAGAGAGAGATAAAAGCAAGTACAGTAATCGCAGTACACAAAGACTTGTGGGGACCATGGCAACTGGTTGAGCAGAGAAACTGTGATATACAGGCATATGAATAAGCACATTTTAGAATAGAGAATAAAAAGTGATACACAGCACTGGAAGGGAGGGGGGTGGTGGACACACCAGGACTCTCTTCCATCCTGACCAGTGTTGTGTAAACAGTATTGTTGGGAAGCCACTTTACACATGTGCATCAGCTTATAGATTAATGCCACGGGATTCAACTATGTGCAAATTACACATAATCAATTTAGGACATAATAGACACTACTGATTACCTGCCCAAGGGTTGACAAATACGTCAAAATCAGTAAAATAAATACAACCTGATAGAGCAACATTAAATAGTTTAGTTTGTGTACTTGGATTAATGACATACAAAGAGCGAGAACTAACAATCTCTGCAATACATGTGTGGGGCTGCTGCTGTTCTGAACACATTATAATGCACAGCTCTGTAAATAGTAACTGCTGACACAACATAGCTAATTGGCACAGCACAGCCTAGCCTGTAGCCAGATGTATGCATGTACATGCCATATGGTGCCATACAGTTGTAAAGACACATTAAACATTCATCTCAGCAGTTTCGTGGACAAGCACACTAAAATCAATTCAGTGAATTGATTCCATGAATATAGTGAAACAAAGCTACTATAACAGGCTTATACGTGTGCTTTAGACATAAAATACTCAAAGCACTGAATACAGCAAGTAGGTTTTTACACACAATAAGAGACTTATAATAATGCAATAACTAAACTCCTAAATTGCCTAATTTCTGAAATGCAGCAAATAAGTGTTAGAAATCAATAAAACATGAAAAAAATGTTCAATCAACAATAATGCACTCATTAATTTGGTACAGAATAGTGATTTACTTAAACAGTCTCAGAACTAAAATTTGCTGCAATTAAGTGCAACCAAATGATATTTTATATAATCTCTCCGTCTTATCTCATGTTAACCAAATTCCAGTTTAACAAACCCGCTGTAGGATGTAATATTTGAACCCATGTGACTTTTAACGAAACACTGAAAGCCTGGTGTTTGAACGCTCACAAACACTCCAGTAAATAGTCATTAATTTCCAATCCACATGAAAGGCATGAGATGGCCCATATGGACGAATTTACGCTGAAAAGGTGACGGCATTCACAACGCAGCGCTACGAGCTAATTAGGGTTATGTAAGCTTTCATCGGGGCTGATTCAACTGCCAATCACACTCTCTGTGGGGCTAACGAGAGCACCAATCAGCCTCACTGAGAGGCTAACGAGGGAGCGAATGACCCCGTGACACCTGTGGACTGAGAGACAAAGGGAGCGGCACAACGCCTGCTGAATGGGGAGAGAGAGGGAAGAAAAGCAGAGCCATTAGATCGCCGACGTTTAGCGACGCACAGGTAACAAAAGACGACACTGGCTCGCATTTGCATACCAAAGGGAGATGCCAGGGTGCATACAGACACACACACACACACACACACACACACACACTGAGGTCTATGCACTCTCACATGGACTACACAACGGCACACAAATGTTCACGTACACTCACCATTCAAGCTGCAATGTTTATTGCAGAGTGCACAAATAAACCCTTACATATACTGCCTGCAGCAGACACCTCCAAAACATAAACACAATATGCACTGGCACCTGCACAAACATACAATGTGCATGTACAAAGTACAACTACAGATACATAGACTAACACACAAACATGTGTGTAACATTCACACATATACACATGTATACAGTAAATGTGCACACACAAAATGAGAAAGGAAGAAACTCATCAGTTATTTTCCAGACAAATATATATATATAAACTTTATATAACAATATTCACATGAAAACAAGAGGGGCCCAACAGAAAAGCAAAGAAAATGCATTACCCACTGTTAAACACCCCCAACCTACCCCCCACCCCTCATCCCCATCCCAAACCTCCCATACCACCCCTGTCCCACCCCCTTCTCCCCTCCCAGCCTCCTTTACCTCTGTTCAGACCAGGAGAAGCCTCCCGCTGTTCTCTTTAACCACTCTCTGAAAACCCCATCTGTTAAGTCATTATGCTGGCCACCGCCCCTCTCTAGAAAAGCGCCCGGCGAAGGGACGCCCAGACAGGGGGGACCAGAGCGGCCGCGTCGAGCGGGGGCCCCTGAGAAGAGATGGCCCTGGAGCCCGCCACGGGTTAATGAGGGTCCTGGAGGGTGCTGGTCACCTCCGCTGAGGCGCCCGCTATCTCTCTTAGCTGTAGAGATGCAAGGAGAGAGGGCGGGAGGGGAGAGGAGGAGGAGGAGGAGGTGAAATGCAGGAGAGGATGGCATGAGTGTGTAGGAGAAGGGAGGAGAAATGAGGGGAGGAAGAGAGGGGAAGATAGGTGTGGAGAGAAGTTTCTCCCTCATTTTTATGCTAGCACTGACTTTAGTTTTAAACACTTGTGCCTGAGGCTCGGTGCAACACTATGAGGTGGTATGTATTGTTAACAGTACCATGAATACTGATAAATTTAAATTGATGGTAGAAGAAGAGAATAAAGTTGAGTTGATGAAAGGAAAAAGGGGACAGGATACAGGAAAAAAAGAGAAAAACAGACAAAAGGAGAGAAGAGCAGAAAAATAAAAATGAAGGAGATTAAAGGGTTAAGGAAATATTTATAAAAGAAATTAATAAAAAATAAAAAAGAAGTGAAGAGGAAATGCTAGGAGACTAACTCTGGTTAGCAGTTAGGTGATGTCATATTAAGTTGCATCTCGAGCATGTCAAGTTGCATATCACTAGGTCCTCAGAGAGAAATATATCTATAAAATGATTATAATGTTATTGATCTCATGAATATACATTTAATTACAATACTTGTTATTTATTTCAGGTAAAATGTGTGTATGTGGATTCTGTAGAGCCTTAGATCCAAGGTTCATTAATTTATTATCGGCATAGTGCCTATTATCAGCCACTTCTGTTGCTGTTCCACTTAAAAGGAGGCTTTATTGTGTAAAAAATAAGTTGTCCCTGTAAAAGTAGACAAACTCAGCTCCTGTAAACCCTTGGTTTGAGTAAGTGAATATTTATTTTTAAACTGACTCAAAATGTCTCCGACCGCCTGGCTGATAGTAGAGTTATGTAAACTCTAATATTTATTATTACTGTCATTTTTTCTGTCTTATTTTCTCCCGATAATACAAAGAAATGTACTTAAAATTACACATGTTGATAAAGACAAATAAAGAAGAAACTCATTTGTATTGTGTTTTATTTGCAAAACATATCCTAGAAGAAAAAGAAAAAAAAACAGAAAAAAGCACATGGGAAAGGCATGGGTAAGGTTGTCCTTTAAAGAGAACAACTGCAACAGTCACCCCCTTTTCTGTCTTTCTTTGATTTAGCTTTAATGCAAATAGTTTTAACAATTGTGATATATTTGGAGATCTTGTACACATTTGTGTGGACGTAATGTTGACATCTGATAATATTTTTGGCCGAGTATTTCAGTTTTTAAATATTCCAATATCACTACATTTATTTAAATAAATTTGCATAAATATGCATCATTTACAGTAAAGTTTACTAGTGCAAGACAACCACTTATACAGCATGGCATACCCAATTAACAACTTGTTAAAAAATGTCTAAAAAAGCCCAAATGTAACACTGATGAAAAGTAAATATACCAAACAGGCTGCACATGAGAGGGGACCTGGTGGAAGAGAAGGTTCCAGACTGCGTCTGATGTCGGTCGTCTCACACGTAGCGGTGACACGGTGGCGCGGCGACTCGGCTGCGCTGCGACGTGTGGGCTCCGGAAGTGACAGGTGACG
>CM059283.1:26253717-26263717 GCA_030347295.1 Setipinna tenuifilis | reverse complement strand
TGTGTGTGTGTGTGTGCGCACGCGCACATATACAGGTCATCATCCTCTACAGCCGTCTCTCAGCGGTTTCCCGGTGGACATTCTCTTCACCTGACTGAGCCTGTTGTGTGTGCCGCTGTGGGATTCAGGCCCTCTCGGCCAGCGCTGCCCCGACTCCAGCCAATCTCAAGTGTCAGGACATCTCTCCTCTATTCCTGATTCCATTATGGAGTTATATTATACACCTCATATTCTTATCCTCAGTCTGCCCAGGACAAGAGAGCACAGGGACCAGTGTAAACATTCTCAAGTACAGATTGTCTGCAACTCATATATAGATGGCAAATATCACACCAAAGACAAAAGTCTCAGGTCAGAGAACATATTGTAATATACAGAAGTACACATACAGTACATTATGGTTTATCTTTACAATTTTACTTTCTAAAGAGGGTCTTTGATAAGACTTTTCTCTTGTCTCTCGTCTTAGACTCTTGTGAGCTCATATATACATACTGCATATTTAATTACCATGACACAAAATATTAGACATTTACTGGTGAAAAATGATGGATACATTGTATTTAACGCTTTTACGCAGTAATTAATTTGTCCAAAAGGTGTGGATAGACAATGCCATGTCTTTTAACGTTAACACACAAAAAGGTGAAACGATAGAACATCATTAACAACAACGAAGCACTATTTGTATTTTTAGTTATTTTAGGTTTGTAAAAGGAGTTTTAACTCCAACACTGTACAACCCACAATGTTGACTTCCATTCCATCGATTCCATCAAATGGGTTTGGTTATCCTTTTCTGTAGGTTGCAGTCGAGAAATTCTTCTTCTTCCTTTTCTTCTTCTTCTTCTTCTTCTTTCTGTATCTCTCACTTCCATGTTTTTTTTTTGCCGTTGACTGACTGCGGGCGACAACAAACACCCTTCGCCCACGTTAGAGGGCTGCGTGTGACAGGGCTCTGATTGGAACAGAAGTACATGTCGGGCCCAATTACGCCATTCTGAGTTAGGCGACGAGTCGTAGGGAAGCCAAAGCTAATGTCCCATGACATAATTAGGAAAAGGCAGAGGAGACATCTTTCGCCACCTCGATGCAGCGGGCTGACAGGGCCCTGGCACCCCAAAGGTCATGCGCTGACCCAGCTGTGGAAGCCCTACATCGTCATGGTGCACGGCGAATGCCAAGTCATGAGATGTGATAAGCAATCTGGATGTGATGGGAATATCATATGAATCTGGGATTATGATGATGGTCTTGAAGAATGAGAAGAATTAGATGTAGCAAAATAGTACCATTGACAGTATGACAGAGATGTTTGAGTACATAAGAGACAGTTACATTCTGCAAACATTGTCAACCTAGAAATTCTGTCAACATTTTAAACAAACCAGAACGTTACATTGTTCTTTAGCTGCTAAATCTCACTGTAGACCACACTGTTGGCAAACTACTACACAAAAGCCATATGTGGACTAGTGCAAATTAGATTTAGATTTCTGTCTGCCTGTGAGCCACATGTTAACAGGTTAGAAATGTTGAGCCCTGAGAATGAGTGCAATATTTGGCCTTACTACTAGTAATAATGTTGATCTCTAATGTCTATTGAGGCCTTCTCTAATTGCAGAGCCTTTGGAATAGTCCTAAGTTACGCACACATCCTTACAGTGTGCATCATGTAGTATAAAGACTTGTTATATTTGCATTTATATAATGTGATATAATCATTAACACATTCTCGGAACACAGCAAGTTCAGTGAACACAATTCAGTGTAAGTTTAATAGGCTTATTGATTTCTTTCATACCTCCATGCCAAAAAGCACTACAGAGACAACAAGCATCAGATAAGCACTGGCCTGAACCCCCTTTCTTTCTTAAATTACCAGAAAGGCATTACCCCATGTCTGATGTACATCCCAGCAAACATCAGCCACAACCCGCAAATCCAGCCTGTTCACTGAGCCTGTGTGTAATCCCCCAGGTGTGGCTCTGGTGGCTGGTGAGAAAACACACTGTGCATTTTGGGAAACCACTAGGGAGCTTTTGTGCGCCCATACTGCCTGTCTTTCCATCCTTCCTTCGGCCTGTCTGTCCGCTCCCTGTGTTTGGCTGGAGCTGTGTGGCTGACACGAGCTCACACAGTGCCACGGGGGAAAACAGAGGCTTCGATGTGGCAAAGCGGAGTGATGCGATGTAATGCCAGTGAGGGGAGCGCCTGTGTGTGTGTGTGTGTGTGTGTGTGTGTGTGTGTGTGTGTGTGTGTGTGTGTGCACGCGTGTATGTGAGCAGGGTTCGTGTGAGATAAAGATTCTTCCACACCTCAGCCGCGTTCTGCCCGAGGGCTTCTGGCAGGTTCAATTTCTTGCCCTCCAATCGGGAGCCGAAAATGAGAATCTCCAAATGAGAGGCTGAGTCGTGCCGGAGCCTGACCTGGAGTTCACACCTCCACTTCATGTGAACAAAACCGCACCACACTGCCTCAGACTCAGCCTCAACCTTGCCTCAGTCCTGGCCTTTGCCCTCCAGTTTTTCCTATCATACACATCCTTTCTGTCATACTCTTTTTCTCTTTTCTTTCTCTCTTTCCTCTCTCTCTTATTCTCATGTTCCTTTTCACTACCTAGTATCTGAGCAGCCATCCTTTCTCATCTTTCTTTTTTCTCTTTATTCCCTTGTATCCTTCTTTATGTGTCTCTTCTCTCTCACCTGCTCTCCTTAGCTGTGTTCCTTTGCTCTCTGTGTCTCTCTGTTTCTCACTCTATATATTTGATTTGCTTTCACCATTGCCGTCTTCCTCAAAAAAACTTTAAAGATGTTCTGCAGTAGTGTTTGGTTTAATATATGGACAGCGCATATTTTTTGTTTTCAAAATTACAGGCGTATATTATTTTTACAACTAAGCTGTGGAATATTATTTTATTCATGTTTCTGTAGAAATTTCTCTCATATGTTGATTTTCTCATCATGCTAATGTACCCTGGTTTTGCATAATTAGCAAAGTTAAAATATTATTCTGACATATGCAGACAGATATAAATAAATGAGTTAAAATGATCTGAAGATTATTTAAAATGGAGGGTACTGAAAAATAATCTGAAGATTATTATCTGATTATTCAAAATGGAGGGCACTGAAAACAATGCCTACATTAATCTACTGTACAAATCCTATTGTTACACAGTGATGAATAGAACAGTCTTTCGAACCTGCGACCATCCGGTCACAGGGCCATTACCTTAACTGGGCACCCACTGCCCCCTATCTGTGATCATAACAAAATACTGTACTGTACTGTAGAGACACATTAGTCAGTGGCACACTCCCCTATCTTCCTTAATAACTGTGGAAGTTGGATT
This sequence comes from Setipinna tenuifilis, assembly GCA_030347295.1. Classification (NCBI taxonomy): domain Eukaryota; kingdom Metazoa; phylum Chordata; class Actinopteri; order Clupeiformes; family Engraulidae; genus Setipinna; species Setipinna tenuifilis. The sequence goes on along the minus strand of CM059283.1, from coordinate 26,260,362 downwards.
GAGTGTGGGATGCAAAGCCTTTACTGTCCCCTTGAATGAGAGGCAGGCACTGGAGACACGGCATGCTGAGGCAGCTGAAGGGGCCGAGATGAGAAGCACTGCTGAATAAGTGTGAGCTGATGACTTTGCTCCATGACCTTCTGCTGTTCACAGGCCCAAATGTGGGAGCGATAGAGAGAGAGAAAGAGAGAGAGAGAGAGAGAAAGAGAGAAAGAGAGAAGGGGGGGAAGGATGCAGTCATGTGGTGGCGGTCAGTGACACTGGTGGCCTTGTGTACCTCATGCATGTCAAATCATACCCTAGCGCTCTGAGACACAATCAGTGTACTAGAGCACCTGTCTTTCCGTCATTGAAGAGGACAACATTCTCAAAACTCAAACAGCTCCACATCACTACTCCCCCTCACTAGGTTGCAGTAGTGTTCTTAAGCAAGACACAGAACCCCATACTGCTCTCAGTTAGCTGGGTGGTGTCTTGCATGGCAGCTTTCGGCCATGCGTCCGTGCTTTTGTGTGTGAGTATGTGTGTAAATGGAGGAATGTGAGGCATTCCAGTAAAGCGCTTTGAAAAAAGCACAGTAGAAATACAGTCCATTTACCATTGTATTTACTACACACATGATCATATACAGAAACAAATTACACACAGCAGTCAGGCCTGCATCTCCAGAGCAAAAGGTGTGACCATGTTTTTTCTTGAGCATGTTTCTCTTTGTGTTTCTGTTATGTGCTGCCTTTTTATTTTTCTCTTTTCTCTCTTTTTTTTTGAGGAAATGCAAACACAATGCGCAGTGGGGCAGGCTCACGGAAATATATGTGTTGCTCGCACCTCTGCAGATGTGAGATGGGTGACACCTCCATTAATTAAGCCCATGGAATGCAGCTCAGGAAGTACGTACTTACGTACCGGAGACATCCTCCAGCTTCCACAGTTCCGACTCTCCATCTGCCCAAGGAGACGAGCTCCTCTGCTCAACCCCTGATGGGAAAACCGCGGCCTCCACTGGGAATACTGACTGCCTTTGTTCCACAGAGATATACCTTCTTGATGTGGCCCTTGAAGATGTGTCATAATAAAACACAGAATTAACACTAAATGTACATCTAAAGCTATGAGTACATATATGTGCTTGTCAAAAACATAATAATAATGATAATGCAGTGCTGTGTGTAAGAGAGAGAGAGAGAGAGTTTATGCATATGCAAATGCTCAGTATTAAAATACTGCTCAAAAAGTATTAAAATGTTATGTATTAAGTATGTTTTACACTGTTTTCTATGATTTAGACATGATCACATATTTTGTGCGGTAAAGATGATCTGTTCCTCCTAAAAATAAGCAAAGAAGTGCTCAACCTCAAGATAACTAGCTGACTGGCCAGCCGGGAGTTGTGTTATGTGAGGCTGTGATCACACTTGCCTGATGAGGGTAAGTCCAGGATTAGCCACAGCCAGATCAGCAACGGACCTCCCCAATGTAAACGCACCCACATTTCTAACGAAAAAGAACTGAAACGCAACAAAAGTAAGATTGGAGAAGGAGATAAATTCTGTCTTACAGGACAGCAGTTTCACCACAGCTTTCACACCTAAAATGCCCAGGGAGTGACTGTGTGGTGATAAGTTTTTTTTTTTTTTCAGAAAAGAAATGTACATTTTCTGACAACACATGTTAAAAGTAACTGTAAGCCTATACTTTAGTGCCTGTACTCTGACAAGAGTAAAAGATGGTGAAAATGGAATCAGTACTAGCAAAATTGTATTTAGCTTGTGGACTAGTGTCATTATGCTGACTTTTAAGCTCTCAGAAGGTGGTGATGACACACTGCATACTGCAACTTCTCCTTCATGACAGTAGTTTCATGATAGTATGACGTAGATGACACAATCTGCACATCCCAAGTGGGCAAAAGAGCAGAGAGCTGTCATCAATAGGGTCTCATGCATGCAAGGAAGTACGCCTGCACACACACACACACACACACACACACACACACACACACACACACAATGGCAAGAGGGTGAATGAAACCACTTACAAAGAGGGGAGTAGGCACCCTGTCCGCACTCCTAAGATCAGCACCCCGTAACACACACACACACACACACACACACACACACACACACACACACACACACACACACACACACACACACACTAAAACCCTATTCACAAACCTGTTCCATAGCCTGCCCCATCCCTGTCATTCCTGCAGCTGATCTGGTTTACAGGCACTACATTAGCTCACAGCTAACATAATGGTGTGTGTGTGTGTGTGTGTGTGTGTGTGTGTGTGTGTGTTATGGGGTGCCAAGTGTAACACACCTTATTTCGTGGACAAAATGCATTTCGTGCCACAAAGTGGATAAAATAGTCACGAAATCGTGAAAACATCACGATGCCTTTTGTCCAAAGGGCATTGTGTCAATACTAAAAAAAATACAAAACAGGTTAGCTATTACGTACACAAAATGTACTGCTGACTTTTTCTTTCGTGGGCACAAGGCTGGTTTCACTTCTTACTTACTTACTTACTTACTTATTTTTGACAAAAGTAATTTTGTCCACAAAATTAATGTCATTTATGGTTATGTGCCATGGAATGCGGAGTGTTTTCTTTAGTAAGTCTGCAGACATGTTTCATCCACGAAATGCATTTCATGATTCACTCCCAGCATTTTGTGGACGAAAGGCATCTACAGACTCACGAAATCCATTTCGTGGACGAAAGCAGATTTGCACAGTCACGAAATCCATTTTGTCAATCACGAAAAGCATTTTGTGAGTCTGCAGATGCCTTTCACCCACAAAGTGCATTTTGTGATTTAGGAAATGGATTTTGTGAATGAATTGCATTTTGTGACACACACTATGGGGTGCCAAGTGTAACACACCTAATTTTTTGAATAAAATGGTCACGAAATCACGAAAAGCATTTCATGGATGAAAGGTGTCTGCAGACTCATGAAAAGAAAACACTGCATTTTGTGGCATATAAGCATACATGTCATTCATTTCGTAGATAAAATGACTTTTGTCAAAAATAAATTTATTTCGTCCACGAAAGTAAACGAAATTAAAAGTCTGCAGTAAATTTCGTGCACATAATGACTAACCTGTTTTGTATTTTGTCCATGAAATGACGTGCTCTCTTCATCATTTCGTGGCCACAATGCCAACTGATTTGCACATTTCGTGGACAAAAGGCATTGTGGCGTTTTACGATTTCTTGACCATTTTATCCATTTCGTGGCACGAAAGGCATTTTGTCCATGAAGTAAGTTGTGTTACACTTGGTATCCCATAGTGTGTATGTGTGTGTGTGTGTGTGTGTGTGTGTGTGTGTGTGTGTGTGTGTCTGTGTGTGTGTGTGTGTGTTTGCATGCGTGTTTGTGTGTAAAGAACAAAGGGTAGTTGACGGGTAAAAGGTTGTGTTCAGAAGCTTCAGGTCTCTTAAACACACACCACCAACCAGCAACCCCCCCAACTCCTCTCCATCCATCCACCAGCCACAGAAAGCCCTGCTAGTCATTAACAGCTGTGGCTGCACAGAGGGTGAGCCTGCAGCTCCATTCAGGCTCTTGGCTCTGCAGCCAAAGACTTACAATGGCTCCTGCTGCCTCTATTCATGGGGGCCCAGCCCTCCCCATGGGCCCCCAGCCAGCCTCGTGCACAATCAGCACTCCATACTTTCAGAGACCATCGTTGAGATAGGCTCCATACTCCATATTTACATAGTATATTACTGAAACACCCTCCATACTTGCATCTAAAGCTGGAGGTCTTCATAAAGTTCAAGAAAACCTGCCATGTACTCCCTCACTTAACACAGGCGAAGCTGATCTACCTGACAATTTTGCTAGGATCCAGTTTGTGGACAGCTCAGCATTTAACACTATAATCCTCACTGCCAAACTCACTGCATCTCCTGCCATGTCAGTGGATCTCTAGCTTCCTGACTGACAACAGTCAGCACATGTGGCTGGGAGATGTTACACCTAGAACATGGACAACCAACACTGGTGCTCCAGAAGGGAATGTCTTTTCCCCACTGCTCTTCTCCCTCTACATCAATAACTGTACCTCTAATGACCCTGCTGTCAAGTACTTAAAATTTGTACACGACACCACGGTCATTGGGCTTATCCAGGATGGTGACAAGTCTGCATATTGGCAAGAGGTTGAGAAGCTGGGGCTGTGGTGCAGTCAACACAACCTAGAGCTGAACACTCTAAAGACTGTGGAGATGGTTGTGGACATAGCACCCCACATTGTTGCCCCCACACAATATTCAACAGCCCAGTGTCAGATGTGGACTTATTCAAGTTTCTGGGATCCATCATTTCCCAAGATCTGAAGTGGGAGTCTACAACATCAATGCCATCCTCTAAAAGGCTCAGCAGAAAATGTACTTTCTATGGTAACTGCAGAAGCATGGTATACCACAAGAGCTGTTGGTGACGTTCTACACTGCTGCCATTGAATCCATCTTCTGCTCATCAATAGCAGTTTGGTTTGGAGTTGCCACAAAACAGGACACTCCAACATACAATTTGGATAACTGAGAAAATCATTGCCACGCTGCAATGATCTATGCCTGCTACAACACACTTTTTGAGACTATCTCCTATATTTTGAGTCTTTGGGGGATAAAAACAGTTGTGGTGTAAAAGTTGTGGTTTTTCACCTTGGACAGCCTGAAACAACAGAAGACACGCTAGGGTCTGCCTCACAAGTGGAATGGCTGGCTAAAACTTCTCCTTTGCCTGGCCAAGTTCTGCTTTTTGTTCCAGTGCAGTTTGACACCTCTGTCAACTGGGCCTCCACTTATTATTGTATCTCATTACACAACGTGGCTGAGCGACCGCAAGACAGGCAGACTGTGAGGGATGTCCGTTTTTATGATTCTGATTAACTTTGGCCACTTTATCTCCAGCTGTCCACAACATTCAAGGCTTACTAACCTTTCTGTGCATGTGCGCATGCTAAGAGTGTGCATGTGTGAATATCTGTATATCTGTATATGTGCATATTATACATTTGTTTCAATGTGTGTGTGTGTGTGTGTGTGTGTGTGTGTGTGTGTGTGTGTGTGTGTGTGTGTGTGTGTGTGTGTGTCACAAGAGATTCTTTTGCCCTGCTGTTGTATCTCAAGACAAGAGAGAAGCTGTCCTTATAAGGTCTGCTAGCTCTTATTGTGTGTGTGTGTGTGTGTGTGTGTGTGTGTGTGTGTGTGTGTGTGTGTGTGTGTGTGCCTATGCATGCTAGTGTGTCCCTCTAACAGACCTGTGTGCAACTGGAGTAAAATGTATACTGTATATAGGCCTATAGTACCTCTAAAATGCTACTCCTTCCATGGTTCCGAAGCTTACCCAAAACACTGAGTGGCTGTGAGAAGAAGACAGCCTTTAATATGGACACTTGACCAAACATTTAAGCTGCATATTCCCTGACAGAAGTCAATAAGCAGGCCAAGGCCATTCATTGTTGCTTCACAGAGAAACAATGCACTCAATAAGAAGGAAACCTCTGTGTGTTTCTCAGAGTGCTTCTCAGAGTCTGCGTCTCTCTCTCTGTCTCTCTGTCTCTGTCTCTGTCTCTTTCTCTCTTCCTCAATTCAATTCATGGAACTTTATTGGCATTCCAGTAAAAGTGTGTGTGTGTGTGTGTGTGTGTGTGTGTGTGTGTGTGTGTGTGTGTGTGTGTGTGTGTGTGTGAGAGAGAGAGAGATAGAGAGAGAGAGAGAGAGAGATAGAGAGAGAGAGAGACAGAGAGACAGAGACACACAGAGAGAAACTTTGTGTGTGTGTGTATCTGACTTGTGTGTGTAAATGTGTGACTTGTGTGTGTATATGTGTGACTGTGTATTCTGACAGTCGCTGGTCCTACCTGAGCCCACACTCTACCGCCTCAACTGACAGGGGCAAAAGGAAACCCCCTCCTCTTTAACACCCTCCCACTCTGTACGCCTTCTCTTGTTCTCTCTCCACCTCACTCTGCCTCTTTCTTTCTCTTTCTCTCTCGCTCTGCCGCTATCCATATTAGCCCACCTGTGCACCTGTTGCAATGCTGCATGTAGGAGGTCAACCTGAGGCCACAACAAAGACTCAAAGAGCAACCTTGCTTGACTTCATGCACTCATTTGCTCTTTGCTGTCATGCATTTCTTTACATCTTTTCATTCTCTCTTTCACTTACTGTTTTGTTGTCTTTTTTTGTTGGGGTTAAAGAAGGTTGTTTGAAAAATGACAAAACTTACAAAATATAATTTTGATTGCAGGCACAACTGCTGGCAATGCATTGGGTAGTTCAAAGGTCACAGTTGTGTATGGTGTCTTATTCTAGGTCAGCACATACATGTTCAGGGCTTCTAGGGGTCCAAAGATGACAGTAGACTACAGTATATTGTCTAGGGCATGACCTTTTAGCAAGCTCTAGACTCTCTTTTTCTCCACAAAGACAAAGACAGTAAGGCTGGCTAAAACAGTCTAACAGCCTGAAAATTAATGATTTCTTACCCCTGTTTTAGTGGCTCAATAGGTTAATGACTGCTTCTACATTCATACGCTGCCCACACTGGAGTGCGAAAATCACTTTTATGATCCTGTTTGCATTTGACAATGCAAAAGTAAAGAAGTTCATCACC
>CM059283.1:26218717-26248717 GCA_030347295.1 Setipinna tenuifilis | reverse complement strand
CAGTGGCTATCGGACCATACGTGTTCTGGTAATATGAAGGTGCTCTTGGTGGTAATTAAAACAGCAGGGGAGGTTAGGGTGTGTGTATGTGTGGGGCGGGGGGTAGGGTGGGGTGGGGGGGTTGCTTTGCTGCCACTCTATCCCCATTCCACCCCGACCCCCAACCCCCAACCCCACCTCCACCTCCACCCCTGGTCCCGCTTTCAATCTCCCAGCCCGAATTCATCATTGTGTACAGCCAGTTTTGCCAGCGGCGGTTTTGTCACATTCTAATGATGCCTTTCATGGAGGCAGAGACATCGCCATCCAGACACACACGTCCTGTGATAGGCTGTGCCAATCACAGTGTCTCTCTCTAGTTTCTTCTCTCTCGCTCACACATACACACACACACACACACACACACACACACACACACACACACCTGTACATACACACACATAACCTTGTGTGAGTATGACATAACCTTCACACATATGAATAAACAGTCAAAAATAGACCCACATACTTATTTGTGTGTGCATACATACTTGGTAACACAGACAGACAGACAGACAGACACACACACACACACACACACACACACACACACATACACACACACACACACAAATCATCTTCTTTCCAGACTAAGGCACCCAACTATGTGGTCTACCCCCCATGGTTACACCCTAAACCCCCTTCTCCCTCTCTCCTTCTCACCCCCAACCCAATTATTCTTCCTGTGTTTGTTCTCTCTCTCCTTTTCTCCCCGTTTCTCTCTCTTTGCCCCCCCCCCTCTCTCTCCTTAGGGGTTGTGCCTGAATATTTCCACAATTAACCAAACCGCGCTGACGCTAATAGCTTCACCCTTTTGCCTGCAGCCCCAGGAAGAGGTCCTCACACCAGTCCATTACCTCAGGCAGCAAAAAGTATTGATCGGGCACCTTCACGGGCACCCTTCTTGTCGGGTTGGTCCCAGTGTCCCGGTGGAGCTGAATGAGCCTGGTACCCAGTGGGTCAGAACAACCCAGAGGGAACGTCTCTCACGTCTGCTGATTACTCTACTGCGGTGAGGCTGTGTGTGTGTGTGTGTGTCTGTGTGTTTCTGTATATGTGTTTTTTTTTATAAGGGATAAATGAGAACAAAGCTCCCAAACGATCTCTGTAGTTACACATGTGGCACCCTTTGCTTCAGATTCACAGCGGGCTTTGACACCCAAATGTCCCTATATTAAAACTGGCCTCACAGAAGGACACAATCCAATAAAGAGCCAAACTCATTTTAACTCTTATCACAGAATCAAGATGATCACAAACATCATTTGTCAAATTATATAAAGACATATCAGGGGTACAACGGACTATCCTTCAGTGTACTAAGAAAAAAGTGTTTTTAGCTGAACAAGCTTCAACTGTAGTCCAGAGAGAAAAAGAAGGATTGCTTAAAATTACAAGCAGTTCATACTGAACACTAAATATATGTTTTGATCTTACGCTGTGCAAGATACGTTGAAGTTCCTCCCCCCCCCCCCAACTTTTCCTCCCTTCTTTCTCTCTTTGTCTCTCTCTGTTCTGTCTTCTCCTGCGAGGGGTGTCTGCTGTTGCTGGGGGGACCCTCTAGTGTGTCGTACAGTAATTAAAATAACTTCACTTCTTGGGGTGTCTGCAGCGGTGTCGGAGCCGACTCGTTTTTCCTACCCCGGCTTGATTCCTCCCCAAAACTCCCGTGGCACCCCCCCACCCCACCCCACCCCACACACACCCCAAGTATGGCGTTTTACATTTCTGTTTGTAAAACTGTCAACACTTTCCCTGGCTGTACTAATGTGTGATTTAGCGCCGACAGAGAGGAGGGATGGAGAGTGAGAGAACGCGTGAGAGAGAGAGAGAGATAGCAAAGAGAGAGGGAGAAAGAGAGAAAGAGAGAGAGAGGGATGGAGAGAGATGGCTGCATGATATTTTACACAATTTTATCCCCTTGTGAAGTTGTCTCTGTGTGAGTACTGAGGAGAAGAATATGTGTGCATAATTAGGTGCCATTGTTCTATTCTTCCCTACCACCCACCTCTTGTTTTTGGATTTCCTGCATCTGTTCTTCACGTTCCCCTCAAGATATGTCACAGAAACATAAACTGTACATAATATTACAGATGGAGTAAAACATATATTTTAAATGTAGTATCTGTGGCCTTATATAAGGGGGCAAGATTCAGCACTGATGTGATTCTGGCCCACATCTGAATGTGTGAGTACAGTTTCAGCAGAAAGATCCTCTTTTTTAAAGCCAAAGGGTATTTCCTTATCAAACACTCTGAAATATTCCACTCCTTATCATGTAATGTACTTCTGCATTTTAAACAATTGTGCATGTTTCTTGGAAAAAAACATCTAAGAACACCAGATTTGGTTCATTTAACATTACTTTTACATTTAATGAAACATTTAACAGCTTTTAGGAAACGAATACCGGTACCTTTTAACACACACTATGCGCAAAAAGTTGTGCACTAAAATCCACTACATGTCCAACAGTTCAATGTTTTAGGACTTTCTGCACATCTTGCTGTTCTGTAACAAGGAGCTTAGCAGCCAAATTCACAACAGTTGTTAGATCCATGAAGTAACCAATAAATGTCCTTGTTCAAATAGAATTGAACAAGATGACACTTTTTGTTGTTGTATACCCACCCAGGGGTACCCCTGGGAGGGAGGGGGGGTGTAGATCAGGACGATTCAGGGGGCCCAGAGCTTCACAGCGGCCCAAAGAAGACTATGATATGGTTGGGATTGGGGCCCAAAATGTTTTTTTCCGGGGGGCCCACAATTTCTAGCGGCACCCCTGTACCGACCACTGTTGTTGGCTTTTCTTTCAATTAATTGTTTGAGATGAGGAAAGCACCATTTCATGCTTCTACTTAAAAGCCCTACTTGATATTATGATATAATACCACTGCAGAGTGAACTTCTGACATTTTCCATAAATTTCACCTCAAAGCCAAATATCCCTAACTTTTTGTGAGTAGTGGTATATGGTACCTACTGTAAGGTACTTAAGGTACTAACAGATTCTATATTAATATTAATTTCCTGGGAATACACATGGCTTGGTGCTATTTTTCAACCAAACAGGCTTAATGCTTAAAAATGTTATCAGTTGTCATGCATTCATACTTGGTAGAAAACCCTATCAAACATGTATGCCGTTAAAGTGCTTGTTTAAAATCAAAGTGCACTATCTCTTTTAACCGTTTCCACTGCTACATCCTGCTACAGTGGCTTCGTTGATCCCTGTTGTAGGCCACAATTGTAACAATAACAATAACAATAACAATAACAATAACAATAACAATAACAATAACACTCATATTGTATTCTTCTATATGATGAAAATAACATATATCATAGCACTAGTGTTACTTTTTAATAATATCAGAGAGCTTAGCTGCAAGACATTTTAACAAAGTATGCTACACTGTGCGATAGGTTTTATAGTTGCTTAACACAGAGACAAATACATGCAATGTATAAAACAGAGCCAAATGCAGGAGTTGGATTAAGTGGCATGCTTGTAACATGATTATGATGTTAAACTTGTTTCTTATATGATAATGAGTGGAAATGTTATTCATGCTTCTGTATGTTTCACAGGAAAGAGACAATACAAGTCAGATAGGCTTGTATAGGAATGTTTACATTTTGATGGCTGATCTTGTTTGCATGGGTGGAAGAAATACTTCACATGATTTTAAGCACAAAGAACTGTGAAGAAACTGCAACGCATAGAAAAGTTCACAAGTGTGAAGAGATGCAACACTTCGCTCTTCTAATACAATGCCATAAGCAGTTTTCCAACACATTCTGCTGATGAAGTTTCAAGGGAAATCTGCAGTTGTGTGGTCAAATGACAAAAACACAAAACAAAAATTCTAGTTTTTTTATCGGGGTAACAGAAAATACGTAAGCTGGGAAGCAGTTTGAGAGTTAATTTTTGAATTATCATTGTTTTTTAAAAGATAGTTATTGTATTTGCAGGAATTTGCATGAATACAGTAATTTGCACACACACACACACACACACACACACACACACACACACACACACACACACACACACACACACACACACACACACAAAGCCTGTCAGCCTACCTGATGAAAGATGGGCAGTTAGGGAGTTTAATCAGATGGTGCTGCAGGATCCCACCGGCTTCTGAATTAATTGGATTAAACTGAAGGAGGTGAGTTGTGTGTGAAATTGTCACCTCTGTCACACCGCTAAGAAATGAACCGTCACTCATGAAATCCCAACAAGTACTTGAGGAAGAGCACTGAGGGAGAGGAGAGTGCTCTCCTCACTCCCCCCTCTCTCTGTCTCTCTCTTTCTCTCACACACACATACACACCTGCTTACACACACACATGCTTGCAGACACAAACAAACACACACACCTGCCTGCACACACACACACACACACACACACACACACACACACACACACACACACACACATGCCTTCACACAGACACACACACACACCTGCATACACACCTTCATGCAAACACATATATACACACACATATAGAAATTGAGAGATGGAAAAAATCTTTTAAGCATATTACACCTTTTTTTCTTTTCCTTGCTCATGCACATGTGCACACATAAACACACATACCCACACACACACACACACACAAACACACATCAGGAAAACACACAGAGAGAATAAATGATGGCTTGATGCCTGCGCGCCGCGTGCTTGTTCCTTTTGCTTTAATTTACACCTCTGCTTTGGTGGCCTCGTCACGGGAATAGACAGTGGAAGCCAGCGGTGCGGGATCACACGCTCATTACGCCCGCTACTGTAGCTCTGTAATCTGCCCATGTGGACGCCCACAGTCAAATGCTACGCTTCCCCAAGTTCACACACACAAACACACACACACACACACACGCACACACACACACACGCACACACATGCATGGACACACTATCTCTTACTCACATGCATACATACATACACACACAAACACTCTCATGCACACGGATACTCTATATTTCTCTCTCTCTCTCTCTCTCTCTCTCTCACACACACACACACACACACACATACACACACACACACACAAACACACACACACACACAAACAAACACACACACACACCCAAATACCCCCCCCCCCCCCCCCCCCACCTCTGAGCAGGCCTCTCCCCTGTCAATACCACTTCATTATAGTTTCACAAGTCCGTCATTTATGATCCTCAGGCTCCTGTCAGAGAAGAGCCAGACACGGAGGGGGGGATTCAGTTTGGTGTTGTGCTTCAAAGCTCATTTAGAAGAGAACACATTTCAAATTGAATGAGGTTTCATTATTATTTTATTTATTTATTTATTTTTTCAACAGTTTGTTCATATTTTTTTTGTATCTCAATTTGGAATTATATCAGAAATCTAACACTGCCTAGGCATGTATTTATATCTTGGTGAGTCAAAAAAATACACTTACTGATGACTCAATATCCTGTCTCACAAATAATAAATAGGCCAAACCTGAATTTGTGGACTTCAGCCCATTGACATATTGGGGTTGATATTAATACATTGGCTCCTCTTGTGTTTTTAAAATATCTCTGAGTGGTATGCTGAGGCAAATTTGGAGGTGTTTGCTCTAGCTTCGGGGCCTCTTGTTTTGTTTTTGGGCGTGGTGAAAAAAAGTTGAGGGCCCAGCCCAGAAGTAGCGCTCATGCAAAAACTGTGAAAAGCAGATCACTCGCACCAACATTCTGAAAGCAGATCGCTCGCACCAACATAGCTGAATAGCTGAACTGCGAAACCCAAAAAACCTCATGACAAACAAGGGGAGCTGAGAACAGACTGTGAGAATGGTTTTGTTTTTATATTAAAAAAGAAATAGAATAGGGGTTAGCAAACAATGTATATATAAAAATGTAATTTCTTTATCATGTTCACATTTTGTGTGTTTGTGTGTGTGTGTGTGTGTGTGTGTGTGTGTGTGTGTGTGTGTGTTGGTGGCATGTCGACCAACTGTCCAACTGTCCATACTGAGGCCCATCGAGAGCCCATCGATCAAAGTCTATGTCGTGATTGGAAACGTGCAATGACAACAGGCTCAGGGTGTCAGACATTTTACTTTTTTCTCTCCATTGCAGTAAAGATGACTTCTTATAAGTCAACACCCAGGGCCTTGAGGTGAGAAGGGGGATGGGGGCTTCTTGCAAGGTGCCACACACTGTTAACGACCCCGTTAAAACTGCCTGCACTCACTTTCTCTCTCTCTCAGTCATTAGGGCTAGTGCATTAATGAAGCTATACTTGATTTTAAAGAAGAGAACCTAAAAGCACAGATGAATAGGGACCTCGCTCTGTGTATTCTGGGAGTCAGTGAATAAGAAAGTAAGTCAGAACTAAACAACCGGAATTAAGATGGCATGAACACACACAAAAACGCACACACACTCTTGCAAAAGAGAGCAAGAGAGAAAATGAGAGCGACACCAAACACAAAAACACCAACCGCAAGGACCTTGATAGACTTTGTACATGGTCTCCATTGTGAAACCTGCCTGAGACAGAGAGAGAGAGAGAGAGAGAGAGAGAGAGAGGGAGAGAGAGAGAACATGTTTCCCCAACAGCTTTAAAGACCTTGTTAGAGAGAAAGTGCTCCTAATGATTCAACCCTGCTACACGCCGGCACACCAACAGCGGAGACCCTGACAAAACGCATTCACTCCTAATGACGAGGCTCGACTCAAAACAACTCGCACACTGGCGTGCAACAGCGAGGACCTCGTTACAACGTGTGTGCTACTAATGAAGAAAGCTACACTCAAAACAGCACTCACTCCGATAAAACACCCTGTTACAGTGCACAGAACATGCACACACATGCACATGCACCCACACACACAAATGTACACACACACACCTACACACACACATGCACACATAAACAGCCATGTCTCTTCCCAGCAGTGATGGCCCTGTGCTACATCTTCCCATGTGCAACAGTGCCAGGAAATTATAAAATACTCGTTAGTCACCTTCCTACTCTTTTGGAAAATGGATCTAATTATCTTATAGTACACAATGGAAGTAACATATAAGTGCCTTTTTTATTATATCTATGGATTCACGTTTAATCTTTTTAATGTTTTTGATATTCATATAACCTTAATCAATTATGAAAAACGACACTTCCATAGAACATTGCATCCACATATTTCAAGTATTATTTTATCTTAATACTACTTAGTTGATAATACTAAAATAAAAAAGAATGTGTTTTTGTCAGTATAAAATCTTTTAAAAAATCCAACTAAAATCTGCCAAAAATGTTGCTATATATATATATATATATATATGTATATATATATATATATATATATATATATATATGTCACCCTCATTTTACGAACGAAGGTGACAAATATATATCTTATATGTATATAATAACTTACTTTTTTGCAAATATAATGATTGAAAATTGGTATGTATTTGTGTTACTGATATGAGTCATTTAAAAACAGTGAAAAATCATCAAAAAGATATACTTACTGCACTGACCATTTAAACCACAGGGTAAAAAAGATAAGTGACACAAAAAATGTGTCACACATATATCCGCCCACCCACCCACACACACAAACTTCAATAACTAAATCTTGTACATCTACGCGATTTAAGCATGTTCATTTCGTACAAGACACAGAAGCTAACACACATATGCACATACGCGCACGCGCACACAAACACAAACACACACACACACACACACACACCTCACAGAGATTCTGCTCAGTTTCCGGTGCAAAGGTGATGAACTAAGGGCAGCTAATGACTTGGCTGGTTGGGTGTCAACAAGTGACTCAAATGTTCTACTGCTCGCCTACCACGGACAGCAGATCTGATCCCAGGCCTCTGTTGTACTCTATTGTACACATATGACAAGATGGCAAGATGGCCCTGCGCATGCGAGTGTGTGTGTGTGTGTGTGTGTGTGTGTGTGTGTGTGTGTGTGTGTGTGTGTGTGTGTGTGTCGCTTACTTCTGAACTCTACAGCCTAGGCAAGCTGTCACTCATCAGGCCGGGGGCAGAGCTGAGTCACTGGAGACGACGATGGTGTGACAGCTATGACTCACAGCCAGGGGTAAGAGTCGTGGTGATAGGATTGTGGCAGTGGAGGTGCGTGTGTGTGTGTGTTTGTGTGTGTGTGTGTGCGTGCTTGATTGGGGGTGGTGGTGTTAGTAGGTCTTGACTAAGCACAGAACCATCCAAACACTGCACTGCAACCCAAGTGAAGAAAGACACTTTAAAGCTACTCCTTGTCCTTGAAAATCACAAAAAAATTGATTCTTGAATCCTTGATCTTTATTGCATGGAAAAAAACACAATAAATCTAGGCTTTATATGAATGCAATGTAAATACTTTACATATACTACGTGTGCATATATCATGCATATTCTATCTGTCACCATCTACTCAAAACATGCATGCACACACACATGCACTTACACACACACACACACACGCACACACCTACACCTAATCATTTATACACACACAAATCAGAAAAAAAACATGTTCAATCTTAATCTACACTGGTGTATGGCAAATATGGTCGTTATTACCGATCTGTAAATGCCAACAGAGACGATGCACACACCACGACACCAGGCTTTGGCTTTCAGCTAAACAGGACAGTTTCACCATAAGAACGCCACATGATTGTCACCTTTTAAAACCACAACATTGCTCCAATTCATAAGGCTTTTACTTATGTCATGGCGTCTATTGGTGGGACTCCTGAGGATTTCTAAAATTACTAAACAATGTCTTCCCATTCACTACACCATTTTAAAAAAATCAGTTTGATTATTGTAGAGTTGAGTTTTGTGACTTTCATTTTTAATTTCTCGCTCAAAGACTTCCGCAAGATGGTACCATGTCATTTAGGTTTGTTTTGCAATCTGTTTTTTGTGATATTTCTGCCTACCTGAAAGACATTAAAATAATATGCATTAACTGTTCAACACAGCCAGCAAGGTTTCTAGCATGCCTCTATAGACCGATAGACAGAATGTGAAAAAATCTATACTAAATCATTGCAGGCAAAATAATACTAAATTGATGTTCTCTTGACAGAGAAGTTATTTGGACCCTATTGTTTAATTATTTAGAAAGAAATATCCAGTTTTAAACACTGCTTTCCCTTAAGTATATTTAGTGCTTTAGGTGTCTTCAAGACAATTAACATCTTTTGCAAAAATAAGTCCAATGGCTGGTTAGACCTATTGTTTTTTAACCTGTCAGTTTTAGGAACCTTAATGTTTGGCAGGAAGTCCAAAGAAAGTTGAGATGGTGCATATGCTCCCTCTAGTGGTGAGGACCCCTCGCCGGTCCAGATGGAAGCAGTCACTTTCAATCAGCACAAGCGCCTGAAGCGAGGAGGAGAGGAATCACAGCGCAGTAATGAGGGTTTGGACCCTGTAAGTGTTAATTGGAATCATTTTACCACAGAATCTCACAGCAAATCTTGCCTGCGCACTTAGATACTCCACAGGAGAACATTAACCTATTTCAACTTTGCCTTATTTTCAAAGAGTGCAAATGTAGGTGCCACATCTTAAAGTAGCCTAATGGCTTGAAGTAATGCTCACTTCTTCAGTTCAAGAATTTGCTTCGTTGTTAAAGCATGATTTGTCAATTTTCAAATTACCACAGCATGCATTAAATAGGCTCTTTATACTCTTTAAATTTCATAATACCGCTGTTCATGATTCATTTTCCACGGAACCCAGAATTAACCATTTGAAGAAAGTGGTGTACGGAGTGTCAGCGCCCACCACCCCCCCGAACCTCACCCTAAACGTCTTGACGGCACTCCCATCTGGCACGTTCTTCCTCTGGACTGTCGCAAGGAAAAACAATTAACGACACAAGCTGGATAACAATACTGTCGAAAAACATCTGCCTTTATGCGGCTGATGAAGACAGCGGGCGAGTCCTTCCCATTTCTGTTTAACTCAAACATAGAGAGTCTGATTGAGCAGGCGGGATCCAGCTGAACGCCATCCTGCTGCGTGCACGCCCAGCCTGGCTGGCTCCCTTTGGCGCACACGGCCGTCAACACAGACGAGGGCCCAAATGTCGGCGCAGTTGTGGCGCTTGGGCGCGTTCCCTCGTCGTCTTGGAAAATTGGCGCGCCTGGCCCTGATGAAGTGAGGCCTCGGCGTGGCCAACGCACATGTGACGCCTCCGACACCGGTCTGTGAGCGCAGACACGGGCCCACCGCACCCTCACCACGTCGCACCACTTTCCACCTCGTACTCCCCCACTCAGCCTGTAGGACTTAACGAATGCATTTGTTTTGTAATTAGCATGGGGTGGGTAGATATGTTGTTGGGGTCGAGGTGGTGGTATGGAGGTATGAATGCAATGCTAAAGGGAAGGCGAGATGGGGGTGCTAAGGTGAAGACAAGTCAGGTGGATAGACGCGTGCTGAATCTCTGACGCATGACTTGCGAGAATTGCGCTTAGCTTATGGCTGCAGGATGCACATATCTTCTGAAAGAACTATTCCACATCACGTCTAGTAGCATGGTTGCTTTACATTTTAGGCTGCAAAGCAGACTAAGAAAAAGCAGATTCATCTACTCAGTACATCACTGCACTGATATCACTGATGAGCAGATACTTAAGTGGTGAAACAGTTAAAGAGCACCAAATAACTAGCCTAGCTAACTAATGAACGAACTAAATAAATAAATAAATAGGCTAAGCAAACAGTGCAATAGATCAGCTGGAAGAACGGTTAATTTAATGATGACATTAAATGACATGGGAAATAATAAATAAAACAAAAAAAGACTGTGCTCTGTTAGCTTTAGTATGACTATCAGGTAAAAGCCCTTAAGAGTCAGCCTACATTTTCCTAAAGGATTGCAAGGTGAATTTCAACAAGTGAAAATGGCTTTGGTTACGTCTGATAGTCACTCTACGTTTGAGAACAGGTTGATGCTGCCACCCCGTGGTGGATTTGAGTATCACATGGCAAATATTGGTAACAGTCAGCAGCTACAGAATGATGAAAATGATACTGATAGTTTTTGTCCTATTTGCCAAGTAAATTTTCCAAGTAATTCAGACATCTCATAGGTCCAATCTTAGATCTCTCATTGTATTTTCCCTCTTACGAAGACAGACACTCGTGCACCAGAAATGTAACGTTTTAGTTCTACCTGTGCCCTTAGAACAGGAAATTTCAGTTTTTAACTTAAATGTTTTGCCTAGGTATTGGTCTTATCATCAGCTAGTTTACTAAATGGGTGGAACAACAAATGACACGACTTTCATGAGATGTCTAAACTTCATGTGCATAAAATGCTTGTATGCTGGTGTGCATTTTGAAGTCACAAATGTAAAGCTTTAGTGTCAATTTAATAAACATCAGTAGATCCATCTAAAAGCTGAATGGGTAGCCTATAAATTAAACCACATTCTGTCAGTATTATTTATACAGCATGCTTTAACAATAACTTTTGCTTTCAGTGAAGCTTTAAAAAGCTGCAGATTGAAGAAATCTGACTTGATCTGTTTTCAGAGATCAAGGTTTCTTTCTCTGTCCTAAATAAGGACACATACTGTACTCTAAACAGTTCTTTAGCTAACAAAGCGGCAAACTTGGCACTCAGGTCAAGTAATCTCAAAGAGGGTTCTATGGCATGGCTGATGCAAACAATGACAATGATACCCAACAACAGGGTGAATAATTCAAAGTGAAATACATCCTTGGGCCTAAGAGAAGTCTTAAATGCACAAGACATTAGGTCTACTAGAAGCAACTAGCATGGCAGGTAACTGTAGCATCAGCGAAGTGCAGAAATTTCGACTCCTGGAGGTGTGCGTTATGATAGACATGGACGTTTCAATTAACCGAATACTTGTAAATGTACATTAAAAAACATGCATAGCGCGTGTGCCAGAAAGGGTCCTGACTCTTGAATAGCCCAAAGATTGTTTTGGAATACAGGCTGCAACAGACCCTACCTTGATGCTTAGAGTAGGCTAAACACAATCTCTCAACCTTCAAACTGACGGGAGTTAAACGGTTGGAAACCGTTTGCAGTCGGTGATTTGCAGCCTTGGTTACTGAAATACATTAATCACCTTCTCACGCAAGGTCTGACTATTTGACAAGTCAGCCTCGCATCACCTCTAGAAGCTGCTCTGTCCCTCCCCTGTGCTCCGCCTCCGAGGGAACCGAGCGCTTTGTGACACTTGTTCGCCCGAACCGCAAAGCGGAGGCGTGCCCGTCACTGCGCTCGGGGACACGCCTGCCTGTGACATCGGCATAGTTTGTGTGGTGCACTGTATATCTGAACGCTTACCGGTGGATTCGTCTGGACAACCTTAGCGAGTTTGGAGGAACAACTTTACTCATTCACCGTATCTGTCAGTCTGTTTGTCCCATATTATTCCAGACGGTAGAAATTTCAGCGCCATTTGGTATGCTACTGACATAACCTGGAACGCTGAAGTAAGAGGTATTTCGGTACTCCATAGCTGTACTTCTCTATTGTATGCAGAACATGGTATTTACAACACGTTGTATATATCTCCGAGTAGTGGACGCAGTTTGAGTCATTTGGCCACAGAACAAGGTGTATGTTGTTTGTATCGACGAGCGCGAATAGCTTCTGAACGGAGCAGATATCTTTTTTATTGTTTTTAGCCGAACGTGAGCCTCTGCTGTAGCATTGCCTGTCAGAATATGGAAAACAATTATAGTTCCAACAAAGCTGCCTTGTGTTTCACGTATAGAAACACTGCCGTTTCTGTATTATTGCGAACGGCATCTATTAGACCAGTTATAGTGATCGCCCGTTATGCGCTATTCAAAGCCTGGGTGCTACTCTGAAGTCTGAGGTAAATGTCAATTCAGGGAGAGGTGTTGTAAATATAAAACTATAGAGCACAGTGTGTTCTGTGTTAAAAGGCTGTTCGGAAGGAAATGAGTACCCCATCGTAGAGGACTTTAAAAGGTGCCTTGCTGTTAGAGTTATTCTTGGTGATTGCTTAATCACTATTTCCACACCTGCGAACGTGGGGGCACGTGTAGTTCCTTACGTCATTTTGTCAGCCAATATCGTCACCGAGCTCGGGTGCTGTCACAGTCTAATAACTGAACTTTGTTAGATCAATTTAATGTACGCAGATACTGAAGTGAGAAAGCACACACTTGAAATTGGCTTCACGTCAATTAGTGATAGACAGCAGTTCGTCCCGTGGGTCGGTAAAAGGCTTAGTTGGGTTTACGTTGTTCAGGTCATGTGTCCACTGGCTTTTACACTTACCTATTAGGAAACATGAATCCAAAGTAAAATATGCTAAGATTAGGACTTTGGGTTTAATCATGTCGGCCTATAGTAGGCTACCACACTGAATTGGTTTACATGATTGCACACACACACACACACACACACACACACACACACACACACACACAAACACACACACACACACACACACTTCTTTAAGCCAACCTTAATAAGTAAGTGCCCAATAGTACGAATTGTTAGCTTTTTACTTTCAGTGCAGCCCAGTTACATTTACCATGGAGCTCTACCAGTTGTAAAATGACAAGGAAACAAGCCTCTGGTGAAATCTAATATAACTTCAGCCAATGCCTGGCTAGATTGAGCTCAGATATGTCCTTGATTTGTCCAAGCACAGTTTGATTTTCTGGTAATGGATTGCCTGTGCTTCAGTGATGCCTTTGAGAACACCTGATGCATACAGAGCAGTGCTGTCTGACTGGACATGGTATTAAGCAATATAAAAATAGGAGGAAATGCATTCCTACTTTGCGATATCTTTGCAGGCAGAACCTTACAGAGTTGCTGTTTGAGATGCATACTGACTTTTAGAGAGCTTTTATTACCCTAAGCAATTTTAAAGATTTTTTAAGTCAGCCATTTTTGTGCCTTATACATTATGTCTATGTTTCTCCAATATAGGAAATAAATCAGCCACATTTCCTCAGGCTGTGTACTACATGCATACATACAACCATACATACAACCATACCTACATACATACATACATACATACATACATATAACCATACCTACATACAGACAGACAGATATATACACACATGCATTATGTGTTTGTATTTTAATTTGCTCTTGGTCTGATTTTGCTGTTGATCTGCTTCTGTATTGTTCCTATTTTTTCTATGTTACCATTTCACCCACCCCCTCTGTCTTTCCCTCTCTCAGCAGCAGTGCAGGGGAAGATGGAGCTGGAGGTGGAGAGTGGCACGCAGCAGTCTGAGCCTCTTCCCCCACCACTGCTTTCTCCCTCTCGACCTGACCAGTCACCTCACCCCCATCCCCATCCTCATCCACAGCCCCAGTCTCTGCCGCCTCAGTCCCAGACACAGGACCAGGCCGAGCCCCTGAGTCACATTCACGGTCAGCCTCAAACGCAGCCAGACCACAGCCAGAAGGACAGTGGTGCCAAGCCTGCCGGTGGCCATGGCCACACCAAGGACACGCCGACACTTGTCCACCGAGACGACAGAAAGGTAAGCCCCACCTTCTCCCAGTCCCAGTGTCTGTTCCTGTTTGTCTTTAATATGTGTGTGTTTTTCATATGCCCCCAACTCTGCCTTCTCCCCAGACTAATAGTATTGGCTCACCCCACTGTGTGTGTGTGTGTGTGTGTGTGTGTGTGTGTGTGTGTGTGTGTGTGTGTGTGGAGTGGTCTGGGCAGGGGAAACAAAAGCTTTCAACTCAAAGGAAACATCAAAAATAAATGGAAGGTGGAGGTCCATCAAACCATTAGTCCATTACTTTTCTTTTTGATGATTTGTCCATTTAATTTCTTACAACTTGCCACGCTGTTTATTTAAAACGACAAAAGAAATCATAAATAAACTACAGAACATTGCTATAAACTGCAGAATATTGCTATACTCTCTATATTTGTGCCTGTTTGCTTACTAAAACATTAAAATACATGGCTATACAGGCTATACATGTTGCAGCTCTTCTGGCAGTGGAGCGCGCCTCTCTGGCACAGCAGCAGGTGCATCTGTGTTCAAAGCGTTGTACGCCCCTAAAATAGCTTTTCAGCAATGCGCAACTGACGACAGACCAGGTTTTTGTTAGTCAACAGCGAATTTGATTTTTGCGTCCTTATAATAGCACCTCTTGCGCTTTGCTCCAGACCACACCTCTTTTTTTCGCTGACACACCCGTGAGGGCGCAGTGTCATCTGCTATCTAGACAACGTGATTTTTTGCCTGAAAAAATGAGCAATGCGCTGGCACAGAATAGCAATGACAGCATACGCATGTCGCGAATGCACAATGTGCTGCGGCATGATAGGGCCCATTATCTTCATCTGCCATATAGTCAATATTTGCTTGACGATAACACTATTTTTAAACCATTAAAAAACATGAAATGAGTTTTCCTTTAACATACTGTAATAGTATACATGCAGTGTTTTAGTTAAGTTAAGACATCATGCACGCTGCATACACTCAATGCAGTGAAGGAGTGTTTTTCACCACAGCCAATAACACGTCTGTGTCTAGTTTGCTGTATTGTATGCCTTTTCTGTGTGTGTCCACGGTGACTTGGCCTGCTGTGGGAGTATATGAGTTGGCCCAAACTGCAGTTCCACAAGCTATCAGTGGCAGGGGTCAGGCAGAACCCAGCGTCAGTTGTACCCCCTGAGTGTAGCAGCTCTACTGGAATGACTGTTCATACACACAGTAAAAAAACAAAAACAAAAAAAAGCATTTAGGAGGTTTGAAGGATTGAGTTGAAGTGCATAAGTGGTAGTTTTAAAAGAGGTTTAACATGTATTGTGTTGCAGCACATCTCCGTAGGATTTATTGTCATTGAACATGATTGATAGTATTGCTGCTAATTTATTTCATTTATTTCTAATTTATGACATTCCTGTTTTGTAGCTTAGTGCCCCCATGGCTTATCTTGTGAATGTGTTTGAATGCTAAATGTAAAAAGTTGTTAGTATTGTTTGGTTCTGGGCAGATGTGACTGATTTTGTGTTTACTATGCATGCTGTGGCTGAGAAAAGCACTTACAGTGCAGACTCTGCAGTTTTGCCAATATGGCTGACCTATTTTGGCTTTATTGCTTCATAATGTATGTACATGATGCCATGCTGTCCTTGTACGGTAAATGGATCTTATGGATCTACCTGTTTCAGGATGGGTCTGTTAGGCTGGACTAGTCTCTCTCTCTCTCTCTCTCTCTCTCTCTCTCTCTCACACACACACACACAAACATGCGAATGCATACTCTCACACACAGTCTCTCTCTCTCTCTGTCTCTCCCTCTCTGTCACTCTCACAAACGAACACGTACAGTATACACACATGTGTATGTGTTCTTTCTTCCTTTCTCTCTTTCTCTGTTTTTACACACACACACACACACACACACACACACACACACACACACACACACACACACACACTGACACCTGTGTGGTGTGCTGTAAGTGGCAGACAGGGCAATTTATTGTAGTCGGCCTGGGGCTCTGTACTTCTTGAGCTTGGCGCAACTGCATTCATTAGAGCACCGAGTTTATTCATCAAACTGTCATAGGCCACCGGGAGCCGGCCATTGGTGGCCACTTGTTAAATTGTTTCAGGTCCTGTAGACAACACGCCTGTTTATTACTGACGAATGGTTGCATACAGCTGGTGTGTGTGTGTGTGTGTGTTAGTGTGGTTGGGGGGTAGCTGGGGTAAATTGTAATAGCCGTGGTAAATTGTGTGGAGTTTGTAGGTGTATTTTCTGTAATTCATCTGTAATCTTAGTTTGGAAGAGGAATCAATGGTACAGACACATTACCATGAGGGTGTGGAAACTCTGTAGTAACTGTTTTAAATGGCCATGTGTCAAGTTGTCAGATGTCTGTGTTATTACAGACATCTGACAGTTCATTGCCTTCGACAAGGAGGTTATGTTTTTGACGGCGTTTATCTGTCTCTCTGTTTGTTTGCCTGTTAGCAAAATAATTCAAAAAGTCATGAACATATCATTCTGAAATTTTGACAGTATGTTGGTGTTGTCACTGTCCCGAGGTTACTCTTTTTTTGGGTGCAAATCGGTTTATTGGTTCCCTCACAAAAAATTGGAAAATTAGCATTGGAAATCCCATTGATAAATTTTTAAAAGGAGGGGGGGGGGGGACTTCTTGGCAGAGGTCTGCGCTCTCAAATTTAGATTAGTTTTACAAAACGTGCCAAAAAATAGTAATATGATACATTTCAAAATGTTTTATGTGCACTTCAGACGCTTCTGTCATGGAATACATATCTGCCTTCTTTAGTCAGTCACAAAGCTCATCATTTTTCCTTAACATTGGCACAAATGTGCTTTAAAACACTTTGAGGTACATACATGAATTTCTCCTATCAATGGAATAAAAGGTTGAAAGTATCCTCTTCCAGTAATTCCTGCAATACTCTCAGACTCTGAATCAGTAAGTTTGGTTCTGTGGGGGATAGAGTAGCTTTTGAAGGAGGGGGTTCCAGTGCGTCTAACATACACACACACAGGACACCCCCAGAGCTTCAGCCGCCATGATCCCTAATGCTCCAGTGCTTCCTGGTTGGCCAAGCTAGCACTCTGTAACATGCAAGTAATTGGTGTCACCACAGTTGAGTAACCTTTAGCTCGCTAACTACAACAACTCGCAGGAAGTCAGGCAGCTACGCAGGGGGGACTTAAAAGCTGGTGGCTGAATCGGCACTTTTCTTTTCTGTCCTTTTTTTCCCTAATTACGCTCCATTTTCAGGCATGCATATCCTCTCCCCTCCCTGTAGAGATCGTTTGTTTTGCTTGTGTGTGTGTTTTTTTCCTATTGTGCATGTGTGTGCTCTTTTTTTGTCTTTCGCAGGCAAAGTAATGAAAGGTGAGAGAAAAAAAAGAAGAGTCAGACAGCAGAGCTCTTTTTCATTAGGGCCGATTAGTCTGGGAATAGGTTCCTGCCGTGTTATTGTTCAGGATCCTTTCTCTCAGCTGGATGAATGGGGGATGTAATTTTGTGTGTAATGCCACAGACTGAACTCATTCTCACCATGACTTAATGTGGTGCACACGTCTTCAGAACAAACTGTGCCGTGATGGAGGATGGGTGAGTTACAGTCTCTCAGCAGTATGGGCCGATGTGAGAGGTTTTTTTTAAGCTGTCACTTTTATGGAAAGTTGAAGACTTTCAAGCTTTAAAAAAATACAATTCATCAAATTCTTCTAGGATGTACGTTAGACTTTTGGTTTGAGTTTAGATTGTTGAGTTCGAAAGAAAAACTGCACAATAAAGGTCCATTTATGTTTGTCTGTCTCCTTGCAAATGCTCCTTTGGGTTGTGTGTGTGCCTTTTGTTTTCTGACAGGGACTGTGCAGTGGAGGGAAGATGTTTTATTTGCAGCGTGTCACCGTAACTGTGAATTTTCCCATCTTGCTCCTCAGCGGGTGAACAGATTGGCTTGCAAGATAGTCCGATCAAATTTGACTGCTCGCTGCAATCTAGCTTTAGTGCAGGAAATATAGCCCATCAGGTCTCAATGTTGCAGAGAGAAAACTTTCTTCTCTGTGCTGCATCTCTTTCCTATCTGATTTGGAAGCTAGAAATAGCACAGATGAAAGAGAGGCACTGGTAAACAGTTATACTTTGCCTATAGCCATGTAGGTTTTGCTTTATTGTACATACTCAGTCATGAAAGCTGCAACTATAAATTTGTCTGTTACTACACAGTGTGTTGTCATAAAGTCATTCTATAACATTTGTAATATACAGATTATGCTGGCTGTAACCCTGACTATGTAATAAAAGGCTATGTAGTATAAAGTATTCTACTGCCGATGTTATATGGTGTATCAGAAGCCATGCAACATAAACTGTGGGCTCCTCATGTGCTCTTGTTAGCCCCTACTCTGTGTTGTTGTCAGCCTGAGGAAAACCATAAACACAAGGAAAGACACACAAGGTGGCATTTTCTCCTGAGTCACGGTAAACCAGAATGTTCTTGTCAAAGTGTCTCTCTCCAGGCCTAGAAAGCAAACAGCTCCGGAGGTGATGCCGTAGGCCATGAAGGGTGTGTGTGTGTGTGTGTGTGTGTGTGTGTGTGTGTGTGTGTGTGTGTGTGTGTGTGTGTGTCCTCAGAGTGCATCATGTCTCCATGGTGATGAAGCGAGTCTGGGGCCATGCGCTCCATTGTGTATTTAAAGCACTCACAGGCGTTAGGTCTTAATGGGCGGGAGCATCATCTGCCAGTGAAGAGACTCCAAACCCTCCACTCACTCACTCTCACTTATCAACTCAGAAAGAACAATCAATTCCTCCCATTTTTGATGACAAGGGAAAGTTTTGAGCGATCTGTTCTCACACAGATTTTAATAGGCTCAAAAAAGATGACACAATGAAAAAAGTTAAGAAAAGTGAAGAGTTCATTGTTCATTTACCTTTTGTATATGCAAACACTGTGAATGCAGGATGCAAGTCTATTAAAGTGAGATAGTTATTAAGTAAAGTTGTTGTAGTGCCTTTTACAGGTGATAATCATAAAGTGCTTCACAGAAGCAGTAAAATAAATAAATACATAAACAAACAAACAAATAAAAAATAGCTAAATAAATAAATAAATACATGCATACACACATACATACATACAACAGGCTTCAATCAAAACACAATTAACACAGTGTTATATACCCTGCATCTGTGTAAGTTATTGGAAAGCCTGTCTGAACATGGGAATTTTTGCTGCCTTTTAAAAGTGTCTACAGAGTCTGAGAACATTAAAAAGGCTGGAGAAGCATTATAAATAAATAAATAAGTAATTTATATAATTTATATATATATATATAATTTAAATGCTAAGGTCTTGAAAGCTTGATCTCCACAGGGCTCAAGTCTAGTGTGTGGGACAGACAGTAAGTTTAAGTTATTTGATCCTAGTAAGTGAGCAGATCTATGAGGATGGATTAAGTCAGACATGTATTTGTGAATTTACAATAAAGATGCACTGCTTTAGTGTAGTATTGTGATACAGACTGATCTACAGAGTATACCTCTCAAGCAGAGAGACACCCACTGTGTCTGAAACTACAAAAACGCTGCCTTCTATTGAAACAGCAGCAAGGCACTAAGGCATGTCCAAATGTCTGCCTTCTAAAGTACCTTCATTTTGTGCAGTTTTGAAGGCATCATATCTCCTTCATACTGCCTTCATTTCCTGTGTTTGTAAAATGCTGCATTCTAAAGCATTTGGTAGCAGCATGGCATCAAGGCATGCCCAACATGTTGCCCAACATGTTGCAGTCAGTATCAACCTACTGGATTATGCTACTGAGCTAATGCAAGCTTTTAGTCATGTCATTGTTTCAGAGAGAACTGCACCTATGAGGAAACAACTATACATGACATGCATTTAAAACATTGAATAATGTGCCAGACATACATTTGCACAAAAAACAGCTAAAGACAGTTCAATTCTTTCACTCTGCCACCTTTATTCTGCTTGTGTTCTCTTTTTTTCTCTTCTCTTCTCTGTGCTAAAACTTTGGCTTTCAGGTGAGGGATGTACAGGAAGGGGAAGTGGGTGTATTTCCCCCCTGTTTATTTTTTGAGCAGTACGCAGGCAGACACTGCTGTCCTCCTGCAGTGTGCATTATAATGCTACCCAGGAGCTGCTAATTATGTTGTGCTAGTTCCCCTCCCACCCATGTGTTTGAAGTCCTACAGCACTCTCAGAGCCCCCTATCAGATAGACACACAAATATGCGCATGCACACACACACACACACACACGGTCCCCGAAAAACATACCCATACATATACAGCACACAGTCGTACCCTGTGTGGACTCACACACATGCATTATCACACACACACACAAGCACACACACACACATCTAGCTTAGTGTTTGATCTCGATCATTGATTTATCAGGAAGCCCCCCCATCAGGGCTTCCCCTGACACACACATGCGCATGCACACACACCTACAGCACCTGCCTTACTCAAATCCAGGGTATTGATTGGGTCCTGGGTCTGAGGGTCTGTTGGCCCTAGCAACATGCCACACTGCCACTAAAGTTTTAATCATCTCTGACTCACACCACTCTGGCTTTGCTCATCTCTCTTTGGCTAACTGTACAAAGCTACTTCTGCACAGACTCACTGTCAAGCATGCTATGGGGTATGTAGGTTTACAAAGTTCTATGTTTTTTAATGTTTTAGGGTGGTAGGACACCACATGAAGTGAGATACAGAATTAAAGCAAAACCAATCTGAAAATAACATTGTGATAAAATTGTGTAATAGGCAAACTTCACATACATAACAAATGTGGTAATAGATAAAACAAATGCAGATATATTCATATGCTTGCATATGGGAGGTGCCAGCTGCACTAAGGGTCAGGGGAGAGAGGGCCTGTCTCTAGATTATTGAATGATGAAGTTGCGAGTCATTGGCACATATTGCTTTTCAGCACAGCCGGCTCTTGGCTAATCACGTGCAGGGAGTCGCCCGGGGACAGCGTACTGCTCTGGAGGGCAGGCGTCTCATCCTTGTGTCCCTGCCGCGCTTGCCTGTCATTACCGCCGAGCGTCTTGCCTCGGCATGAAACAGGATTAGGCCTGCCAACGGCACCGGACAGAGAAACGGAGAAGGAGAGAGAAGGGCGAGAGGAGAGTGAGAGAGCAAGAGAGTACGGGATGTCCATATTGCATTTCACCCCACCGCCACCCAACTCTCTTTCTCTCTTCCTTTCTTTCTTTCTCTCTTTTCTTCCTCTCCTCTCTCTACACCCTCTGCTCCTCCTCTGTGCGGTGTGCCATCTGCAGTGCCCGCAGAGGAACGCAATCTGATCTCAGGCTGCCTAAGGAGGAAGCCGAGGTGAACACATATTCCTCCTACTCCTCTTCCTCATCCTCCTTCTCTTCCTCCTTCTTCTACCCCTCTGTGGCTGAGAGAAAAGCAGTGGTGTGGTGTGCCAGTGAGAGGGCTAGACCTGTGCTGGGTCACACTCTCTTACCCCTCTCATCAGCTGTATTGGGGGCAGATAGTAATGAAGAGCAGCACACTTAAGAGCCTCAGTCATCTGGAGGATTAGCCACTAATGTGAGGGAGGGTGCTGCCCATTTCTGCCCTTATAGGGTTGAGTGGCCTTAGGGAGTGTGTGTGCATGAGTATGCGTGTGTAGGTTAGTGGGTGATTAACTTTGGACACGTGTGTGTGTGTGTGTGTGTGTGTGTGTGTGTGGGTAGAGGTGGTTGTGTGTGTGCACGCGCATGTGTGTGTGTGTGTGTGTGTGTGTGTGTGTGTGTACCACTGATGGGCTGCTCTGAGGCTCTTAGATGGAAAGCATGCATTATGTAATGAGATATCCAGGATCAAACTGCAGTGTGGTCAGTGCGAAAGGCCTCCCTTGTTCCCTTGCTCCGGTCTCATTTTTCTCCCTCTCCTCTCTTCTGTATCTCTCCTCTCATTCTCCTCTCTTACCTTCTGCTACCTTCTTTCTCTCTTTCCTTTTCTTAAAAATCCTGCCAGTCCCATCCTCTCCTATGTAATCTGCAGTAGCTGCGGTGTTTTGCTCTCCTGTGGCTACCTTGGCACAATGAGGCAGAAGATACAAGGCAGAAGAAAAGACTGCTATGATACTGGAAACACACATTTGTTGTAGTGTGTGTGTGTGTGTGTGTGTGTGTGTATGTGCACGTGTCTATGTGTGCATGTGTGGTTGTGCGTGTATGTGTGTGTGTTTGTGTGTGTGCATGTGTATCTGTACTGCTATTGCTATGCAACTGGAAATACAAACTCACTGCCCACACACAAGCATACATACATGCACACTCATAAGAGACACACACACACACACACACACAAACATACACAGATTGCACACTCCTTTTCTCTGATACACACAGAAACATGTGCACAGAAGGACAGACAGACAGACAGACAGACAGACACACTCTCTCTCTCTGTCTCAGACACACACTCTCTCTCTCTCTCTCTCTCTCTCTCTCTCTGTCTCTCTCGTACACACACACACGCAGACATACCCTCACACAACCATTGACACACACACACACACACACACACACACACACACACACACACACCTCCCTGCACCAGCCCAAAGAGTGGGCCTGATTAGCCACTGTCACAACACATTTAGCCCTCATCTGTTTCACCTGAGCGTCTCTGCTAAAAGGTAGCTTCCCGGCAAAGCCAGCAGAAGTGGCCTCACTATAGTGCCCAGCGCTCGCCCTAATGGAGAGTGATGGAGGAGGCCATGAGGGGCTCACGCTGGTTAAAAAGCAGGGATTCCTGACCCAAAATAGCCCTCTGGTTAGCACTTCTCATTAGCACTGGTGGAGGGAATAAAGGACAAGAGGGGAGACCGTCTATGCACGCATACAAGCATATATATATTAGTCGTGGGACTCAATAAAAAATAACAATATAAACAATATAAATCTAATTAATTAGAGGCTTTGTAATTGATTGATCTCAATTAATCACATATAGATTTTTGACATGAGAAGCAACATTTTTCAATTTAAATGGATTTTGGTATAAGACAGAATCAATGAATAGACATATAAATGAGCTTATACAACAAAATCATGTTTTTTTCATCACATAAAATAATGTTCAGAAGGTAGAAACTCAAATTCAAGTTAGCTATATTCAAGCTTTTTTAGGATTCTTGTAAAGCTTTTATGTCGTAAACACATTTGACAGTACACTACAATACATGTCACTTGTGAGTTCGTTAATTTGTCAGTGATGAACTCATTTTGGCTCTGAACCCTTTCATCTTGTCGTGTATGGATTGGTGACACTGCTTGCTCAAACTAGGAGCATTGTCTGTGTTAGCCGCAACATGTTTGCCATTGAGGGGGTAGTGGAGGCTGGAACTGCAAGTTCTTTCTTGCACGATTTGCACACAACTGTGCTTTTATCAAGTTTTCCACAAGGTGATGTTTTAAAACTAAAATTTGCACCAACCGAACCCAGCAACAACTTCTCTTCATCGGTTTCCATGGTTGTTTCTCATGTTCTGTCCTGTTCATCAGTATTATGGGTATACTGGAAACACAAACACATGAGAAAAGTTCCACACTGTTTAGAGTACAAAAATAAATTGCGATTAAATGCAGATTTTTTTGCCATGTTACTTTTTCTATTCCCAGCCCTAATATATATATATATATATATATAGTTCTTTGATAACATAGTCGGGTGCTTTAACCACTGCACCACAGTACCTACTATGCTGTCAAGTTAAAGATTAATTATCATGAATGTCATGGAATTTCAATTCTACTTCCCACAAGTCAAATTTGAATTACAATTCTGCTTCTTCTTTGCAACCTCAATTCAAATTCAAATTCAAGAGCTGAATTGGAATTAGGGGTCATTCTCAATTAAATTCTGAGCTTTGTACAGTCCTGATATACATACACATACATACAAACACACACACACACACA
The DNA here is from genome assembly GCA_030347295.1 of Setipinna tenuifilis. Taxonomy (NCBI): domain Eukaryota; kingdom Metazoa; phylum Chordata; class Actinopteri; order Clupeiformes; family Engraulidae; genus Setipinna; species Setipinna tenuifilis. Next base: position 26,224,155 of record CM059283.1, on the reverse strand, counting down.
CACACATACACTGCTATATACAAAACAAAGTCTGCAAAGTCAATGGGATTAGTGCTCAGTAGAGCAGGGAGAGCTCGGGCCTGGTGCATCTTGCATGAGTGCATCCATGCATCCATGCATCCAAATACGAACACACATACACACACCATCCCTCACGATGAGATGAGTTCACAGGACTGCTGTCTGTCATGGTGGCCCGTACTACGTTGATGAGATCATGGCACAGGCCCTAATCCTCTCCCTGTCCTCCTGACACCGCTCATCAGGCCACGCTGACTGCTTACGCTCCTGCAGCTGCCTCCTGCCTGACTCAGTATTTATAGTGTTTGGGATTAGCAACTTTAGCCGCTTTGACACTGTGTGTGGTGTTGAAATGATAGTCAGTGACCACCCCAGTCCAGTAACTCCACTGTAGGGAAAGGTGCAGAGAACAGTAGTAATATCATTGTTTTAAGATTGTGCACAGTTGAAATTAGACATCTGTGCCCTACTGTAAGGTTGCTTTTAGATTACAGCAGGGTCTGTGCTAAACCAGCATATGGACATGTGGTATAAAGCTAGTGTAAATGAGATTTCTGCAGTGCTGTTAATTTGGTCCATCTGCTGTTAAGGAGCCTTTATGTTATTTTGTTCCAGTTTTCTCAAACTAAACAGCAACAAACCTGAGCTCACGGTGGGCCCACCTGAGCCCCTGCTTGGGAAGGTTGGTGATGTCTGTCTGGATGTGGATGGCTGCTCTATTACCCTGTCCTCTAAAGTCTACAACCTGGGTGCCATTCTGGACTCCACTCACTCCATCATTTCAGTCACACATCAAAAACGCCACCAAATCTGCCTTCTACCACCTGAGAAACATGTCTAGACTCCGGCCTTCGCTCTCCGACTCAGGACCAGCGATTCTCATTTACTCCTTCATCTCATCCCTCTTAAACTATTGCAATGGCATCCTGTCAGGTCTGCCCAACAAGGTCCTTGCCAGACTGCATCCACCCCCCCACCCCTTAAAATAACATCGAATTACAAAACCCTGAGTCATGTCTACATCTAGAACTGCATGTTATTGTTTGCAACCCCGTTGCAATGTCACAATGTTTGGTGAGTGCATGAGTGCAAAAAGGCATGGTATAGGGATGAGACATTATTTTCAAATATTAGAATATTCGATATGCGGTCAAATATCAAATAGTTATTTCTAATACCGTTTTAGCCATATCTCACTTAAGGGAGGCTCTTGTTTACTTTGTTAAATGACAATGAGGTTTAGTGCAAACTCTGTTAGATGAAGCTGGCATACCATAGATCAAACACAACCATGCATCACCATCTGAGAGCGAAACAGCGAACTGAATAATATTCAAATAGTTGTCATCAATTTACGAATAGTGTTTTTTTCAAAAATCACATCCCTAGCATTCTATTTTGCACATGTTGTATGCGGTTCAGGAAACTTTGTGTGTGCTTGTGTAGATGTGGATATATCTCTCTTTGTGCTGTGTTTTACTTTTTCTGTGCGTGTAAGTGTTTGTGTGTTTCTGTATGTTCATATAAATATGTATAGGGTGTTTGTTTGAATGTGCCAATCTGTATCTCTGCGTGTTGTGTGTGTGTGTGTGTGTGTGTGCATGTGTCTGCATGGTTGTGTGTTCGGATGAGTGGACATGTTTATGCCTGTGTGTGTGTGTTTATTCATGTGCATGAGTTTGTTTGTGTGTGTGTGTGTGTGTGTTTGTGTATGAGAGAGAGAGAGCGTGTTTGTGTGCGCACATAGTCTGTGCACGTCTGCACACATCTCTGCCTGTGTGTGTGTGTGTTTTGCTGTATGTGTGCGTGTGTATATGTGCATGTGTTTGTGTGTGTGTGTGTTTGTGTGTGTGTGTGTGTCATTGCCTCAAAGTGCCGCTCTCTCAACCTTCCCCTTTCAGTCTAGTTGAAATGTTCAGTCACGTGCGGCGCTCTGGAGACTAAGTGTCCCGCTCCGCCTGTAAGTGGAAATTGGCAAGAGCCCCAAACAAATGTGTGTGATTGCGTGTCCTTGAACTCCTCACTGGGATCCTCAATGGCCCGCTCAGCAGCACAAAGGAAAGAATAATAATAATCTTGCGCAGTCATTTATAAGGCAGCCTATAACTGTCTGGTAGCATTGCTGCGCTGGGGCTTTAGCGGGGTAATTTACTAGAGGGGGGTGGCCTGTAAGTAGATCTTTTCATGCACAGAGGGATGAGGAGATGACATTTACATGGGTCAGCCTAATGAATTACCCAAGCCCAGCCATTCCTTTCTGAGCCATGGGTCCGCTTGGAAGTTGCTCTGGAATTGTCTGTCATTTTTGAGGTCACTTAGCCTTTATTTAGACGGGCAGTATGGAGAGACATAAAAAAAAAGCATTATAGAGCCTGGGAGTGCTTCTCATGACCGTTTCCTGTGTTCCGGTGTCGTGTGCTTTCATTTTTAGTTCCGCATTAGTCTCCTTATGCCCTGTAACTCCAGGAAGTTTTCTTTTTTTTTCCTCTCTCTTTCGCCCGATTGACCTTCTAATAGCACAGATGGAGAGAGGATAGTTATCGCTGGCTTACCCTCATATCAAACCCCCAGATTGCTCCCTTTGAAACATGCACACACACCTGCTGCTGCCGGCCGGACCCGTCAATCCCACAGTGCTGACTCAAGCAGTACACCCGACTGGCTTTGACCTCTGGTTTTAAACTTTAAACTTACTTTTCTAAAAAAAAGGCTGCTTTGTGTGACATAGGTTCACATGTGTCAATTTATATATGATGCTTTAATATGTTTTTTTCTGTGTTATAAACAGTTTTGAATGAACACTGAGAAAATGTCAAATAAATTATTCTATCTGCTAGATACACCAAAGGCATGTAAGTGAAGGACAGGTCAGAAAAATCCTGCTGCTTACCATTCTGCACTGTCCCTGCGCACTCTTGCCCACTCTCTCTGTCTCTCTGTCTGTATTTCTGTCTTTGTCTGTCTGTCTGTTTAGCTTTCTCTTTGTGTCACACACCCTCACACACACACACACACACACACACACACACACACACACACACACCACACACACACACACACACACACACACACACATGCGGACACACACACACACACACACACACACACATGCGGACACGCGGACACACACACACACACACACACACACACACACACACACACACACATGCGGACACGCGGACACACACACACACACAAACACGCTCACACACATTTAGGGTGTACTCTGTCAGACTGCTGAGGCAGGTAAGAGGTCCAGAGGTCCAATACTGCCTGGTTCTTCCGGGCCTCAGGTTCAGCAGCGGCTGGGAGACAGGCTCCACTCACCTGTGTGTAAATAATGTACAACGCATGGCCCACAATGCAACACACACCCACAGGCAGCCAGAAAGAGAGGGAGAGAAAGCCGGGGTGGGGGGATGGGGAGTGTACCAGAAGAGCTCAGATGTCTATGCAATACATCTCTGCACCACACAAGAGGTTAGGATTTAAGTGTGTTTTTCTAAGAATTTACATAGAATCTTGGCAAGTAATATAGTTATCAGTTTTCTTATTTGTTTTATCGCAACCAGACCCTGATGTCAGGCGAGTGCACGCAAAGAGAAAATACTGGGGCTTGGAGTGCGGAGAGGAACCTGCACATCCTGAGGTGCAGATAATGATTCTAATGTAGCCTAGCAGCAGCCAGCTTTGCTTTGTGAAAACTAATTACGGCACCGCAACCAATATGAATTAAAGATTAAAAGGAGGGTCCGTGCGGGAACTCATGGAAGCCAAAGGCAATAGTGACGGTGTGAATAGCACGACTTAGAGTGCATAGTAATTAATAGATTTAATTTGCCTCTCTGAGCCCCTGTCCGTGGGAACCATGGTAATTGGTGGGTGCTGCATCACTGAGACAGTAGCCAAGGCAACCACATAATTCCATTGCAAGTTTAGGCTAGTCACTGCCCCCTCCTCTGAGTGGAAAGGGTCATCCACACCAGGACAGATAACTATAATGATAACTAAAATGATATCTTTTTGAAAATGTCTGCAACTTCAGTGGATGATGGAGTTCACATCACAACTACAGGGTGGGTCAAAATACAGGATACATTTTGAATGATTATATCTTGGATTATGAAAAATGATAGAGAGTAGCAAATACACTTGTTGTAAAGCTGATATTCAGGGATTTTTGCCACATAGGTTAATTTCTCTGGACACTACTTTAGAAACAAATTGACCATGTCTGTAGAACTTTGTAATAAATACGCTCTATAATTCATTTATTAATGCATTTTTAACCCTTAGTTAACACTTTGTTCATAATTTGTTAGCTATTATTCTTTTCTCAGCAGTACATTACTCATAAACATATCTGTTTTCTCTTGGCTGTCTGTTTGTGTTTCTATCTGTTGGTCTTTATGCTATCTACTATCTATCTCCAAGCATGCTGTCTGTCTATCTGTCTGTGTATCATCCTTTCTGTTTGCTTTAACATTTGTAAATGTGTTCATAAATATTTTACTTGATGAGAAATAATGTAGGAATGTAGGAAAAATGCATGAACAAATGCATTACAAAACCATTATACCGATATAGGACTGAATTAAAAAATATGAATAGGTCATTAAACATTGTTAATAAAAACATTTTAAAGTTAAAATGATTAAAATTTGTGAAGCGGGCTCTGCTGCGTGCTAATCTACATGCAGCACACTCTTGCATTTAGAAATTCCATCTCCTGGCACCCCTTTAACATTCTCTGATAATGGCATGGACTTTAAAATAAATTGTGCATGTAGTTGAAGAATACTTATATATTAATACAAATATATTTGGTACTCTGTATATTTTTTTATAATCCAAAAATTAGCATTTAAAAATTAGTAAAGTAAAGGATACTTACCTGTAGACAAGAGAGCGCAGCGCATGCAGCAGCCCATGTTAAAAAATAGGCAATGACAAGTGTGACAAATTAACTTTAGCCTAGTAACTACCAGCCTAAACATGTCTTTTCCTTTGCTACAAATAGGCTAATATTGCTGGAAACTCACAACTTATTTAGCCTTATCCTAACATCCTAACATCCTACCATCACTCATAACGCCTGAAAAAAAACCCAGTAAATATACACACTGACCCGAAACTTTCTTAGATTTATTCATCTCATCTTATCTTATTCAAATCAAGATGTGAACCTGCAATTCAGTCAATTCACTTCTCTTTCAATTTGTTACAAGATCACTTGCAGAGTGATTTGATGAATGATAAAAGCACAGCGGCCAGTAGGGATCAATTACAATTAACGGACGTCATATTCTATCAGTAGTTTACACTCAAGAATTACACACAAGAATCTTGTCATTAGTATTGTGTTCATATTGTGTTTTTCAGTGTGTGGACGCACATGTCATTACAGTAAAAGTTGT
>CM059283.1:26191217-26211217 GCA_030347295.1 Setipinna tenuifilis | reverse complement strand
ACACACACACACACACACACACGCAGAGGCAGCAATAACAAACACCCTAAAGCTACGCCAAGGTTATATTTCTTGGGTGTGTAATCTTTGCTTTGAGTAAAGGTGTAAGTGTGTGGCTGTAAGAGATATGGTAAGGCAAGTCCTTTAATCCCTCATTGAGACACAGTAACGACTCCAGAGGGGCTCGCTCTCCTCTCTTCTTCTCTCCTCTCCTCTCCTCTCCTCTCCTCTTCTCTCCTTTCCTTTCCTTTCCTTTCCTCTCCTCTCCTCTCTCTGCAGCACAGAATTGAGTTTCACCACTGACACTGGGGCTCCTCTCCTGCACAGAGGGCACATAGAGCCCTGCACTCTGGACAGAATGAGGGTTACAGTGGATACTTTTGCAGACATGCCCCTCTTTCGGTATCGACGTTTCTCTCTTTCTCTCTCTCTCTCTATCTCTCACTCTCTCTCTCTCTATCTCTCACTCTCTCTCTACCTTTCTCTTTCCATTCTTCCTTTGTGTGTGTGTATATGTGAGAGTATGTGTCTGCAGTCGATGACATGAAAAAAGGTTGGCTGGTCAGCAGTGTGGTGCGGTGATACTTTTTTCACACCTTGGTCAGTTCCGTTCGTGATGGTGGGTGGCACAGGTGGATGATGCGTACAGACACACACACACACGCAGACACACACACAGGCACACTCACACACATACACACTCACACACCTTTGCTGACGGTGTGTTTTTCCTGTAATTACCACGGCTGGTGCCTGCAAGGCTTTTGTGCGCATGGCAGATGGTCCTGCTCTTTCGCCACATCAGGTAACCCTGACAACCGCCTGCGACTCACACACTGCAGCCCTCACCACCACCACCACCACCACCACCGCCAGCACCCCTCACTGAGAGCAGGACGCTCCACTCCTCCTCCACGCCACCTCGGGCAGCCACTGCATGCTGGGATCATGGCGCCCTTCTGAAGTGGCCGCTTCCTGAAGGGTCTTGGTTTGTGCCTAACGAGGCAGCTGAAGCCACAGTCTGCAGATGGGCTTGTGTGTGTGTGTGTGTGTGTGTGGGTGGGTGTGTGTGTGTGTCTGTGTGTGTGTCTGTGTGTGTCTGTGTGTCTGTGTGTCTGTGTGTACTGTATGTGCAGCCATTTAAAGGAGCAGCCATTGGCTTAGGCCTAGACACAGACACACCCACACAGATTCTCTCTCTCTCTTTTTCTCTCTCTCTCTTTCTTACACACATAAGCACATACACACAGACACACACTTACAACACACACAAACATTGAGAGAGAGAAACACAAGCACACAGATTTTCACTGGTACTTAGATACTAATAGTCCTGTGATGCAGGAGAGTGCAGGTGTGTATTTCAATGCTGATGGAAAATCCAGATTTTTTTATTCATCCACTATGTAGCACTATGGATAGAAGCAGTCAATGGAACTAACACATGATATAGTGCATTACATTAGCAAACACTGAGCAATTTGGACAGGGGCTGAGTGAAGAGAGAGAGAGAGAGAGAGAGAGAGAGAGAGAGAGAGAGAGAGAGAGAGAGAGAGAGAGACAGAAAGAGAGAGAGAGAACATTAGGATCTGCCCTCCTGTGTATTGTGCAGGAAACAATTAGTTTTAGCACTCTGTAATTCTGTTACCTAGTTTTCCTTAAACAAGATTACATCTTTTCTACACTCTAAATTTATGCCCCACCTGGCCTACCTACATCCAGGAAACAGAAGTAGTACCACGTAGTAAACAAAAAAATATGTCTGCCGAAAAGTGTCTATATTGGATCATGTTGTTTAACGCTAACACAAGGCAGCAGTATACCCTGAAAACGTACACAGGTAAAAAATAGCATGACGATAGTGTGGTGTAGTGAGCAGTGTATCATAGTAATTTAATTGTATTACTATTCTGTGTGTTCCTGTGAGAAAATGGTGACATATTGGCTGGAAAGAGATGTCACATTTAGCAGCCTCCGCTATCCTTCCTTCCTGTCCTGGCTGTGTGATTGATTCGGCCGCTTTTGAACAGAGTGCCCTTGAAGGATTCCCGAGTTTGGAACGCGATCCCGGTGGTTCAACGTCACTCGAGCTCCCATACACACACAAACACACGCACACGCACACACACACACAGACACACACACACACACACACACACACACACACACACACACACACACACACACACACACACACACACACTGCAGCTCACGACTTGCTGTTTGCTGCCTTCTTTTTTTAGACTGGCTCCGATAGACTCACAACCATGCACACGGGCATGAGCACACACACACACACACACCCACGTATGCACACACACACACGCTCACACACATGGCCACACACACACACACATGCACACACACACAATTTGATTAGACCCATAACACATCTTGGCTTTGCTCAGGGCTGGTGTCCTTCACTGGTTCCAGTGCCTGTACTTCCCATACTGGCCAGAGGGAGGCAGTGTCACTCCTTTGCTAGGTTAAACGCTTATTGAAGAGTCATTACATTCCACACTCACACTCCTACCAGTTAAAACGGCATGATAAGTAGGGCTGATGCTCAGGAAATTAGCTTGATTAGTAGTATGTGAACACAGTGTTTGCGATGTCTGATTTTGTGTGTGTGTGTGTGTGTGCGTGTGTGTGTGTGCCTGTGTGTGTGTGTGTGTGTGCGTGTGTGTCTATCTATGTGCTTGTAGTGTTGGCCATGTTGGCTTCTGCCAGCTGTGCTGTGCCGGCGTGGTGGTTGGTGTGTGGCTGAAGGACGGCTGGTTGGGTATGGAGTGCAGAGGGACTCAGTGGGCACAGCTTGGTGACAGCGGGCAATCTGTCACCATCTCACCACGGCAACACCACCATCTCACTGTAGAAATGCACTGCAGCCAGAAGCAATGGAGAGAGGAGGAGGAGAAAGGAGAAATGAGAAACAGAAATGAAAGGAAAGAAGGGAAGGAAAGGAAAGGGAGGAAAGGAGGAGAGGAAAGAGTATAGATATATAAATAGTTACCTAGATGGCATGTATTGCTCCAGAACATATGTCAATGGCCCCACCATCTTTGTAGGGACAATAGAGAGGTGAAAATAAATAGTCAGTAGAGAGGTGAAAATGAATCAATCAGTATTAAACTAAAAATCACTACAATAGGCAGGTTATTTTGCAGCTTGGGATTGCTTAAACCATCGGTGGGTAGAAACTCGTAAACACAACATTTTAGCATAAACTATTCACTGGTCTGAAAGGTGCTATGCTGTAAGATTACAGTTATGCTAGTGTACTAGTTCTTTACCACTGACAACATAACAACAGCATCTTACATACCTATCGATACCCATCAACTTCATAGTTAGTAGAGCCATCCATTTTTATTGTCCTCTTTATGAAGTTGTGAAACAATGTTTTTCCTTCTTCCGCCATGATATTTTTACTGTAACTATTGCCAATAACATTAGCGTTATCTGTTAGAGGTTGCTACTTACGATAATGCTTACTAACAGTATCTGTTGGGTGTTGTTGGTCAGCTAAGTCTTGGAGTCATATAGTTACCAGGGCTATTTTCCAGAATTTCCCCAGGAGTGTTGTCTTAAGAATGCAAAATAAATGCACTCTCATAACGTTATACACAGTTGTACACATGTTAGATTGCTTTTCAGGTACCATTCACATCGCTGCCTTCTGCCATGCTTGCATTATTGTTTTACCTGGTTTCACCTTGGTTACTTGCTTTCTAAAACTTTCTGAATAAGATGGTGACTCACTGGAGGATGTTGTTGTTTGGTGGGAGCTTTATCTGTTGGTGGGAAGCTTCTTCCCCTCACTGTTTTTCCGATGCTCAACATAATCAGTGCAGTGCGTGCCTTGCTCACGCTACATGATCATGCCGGTTTGTTTTTTTAATATCTGGTTTTATAGATGATGTGCTCTGTTATTTTAAATTCATGCCCATATTCAGATTGCTATTTTATGATATTTGATTTGTTGGTGTTTGTTGGCTTTATCATCCGCTGCTTTGGTAGGCGTATGAGTCTTTTGATGTAATGGTGCCAGCACGGAATATTACGTTTTAATAAAACAAAATACTAACATCATATATCTTGCTTCATAATGGAGAGTTTTGTTTCAATGTAAAACTGTCAGATTCATAGCCTATGTAGCTGCATAATTTCCACAATATCTTTAGGGCTACAAAGATTTGAATGTGCTGATAGATATCCTTGGATGTACGAAAATCTGAGGAATGAGAGAGGAATTGTTGGAAGGCCGGAAACGTCATAGTAATAAAACAAACTATTGGGAGCAAAAATTTGGTTGATATGGACTTTTCCCTTTTTGTCCATTTAGTTCTGCTCCCAGTTTAAAATCCTGGATGTGCATGCTTTGGCTGTACTTTCTATATGGAAAGCTGAACAGTAAAAGCTTACAATAAACAGAGGATTTAGCTTAATAAATTGTGAATATGTCATCATCATGACAAAAGTAGGGTCTGAAGTATGTATAACCACCCCTTTGATGCATTGTTTAAAAAGTGTGAGAAATGGTTGCAAAATGTGTGATTTTGGCAGTTTTTGTCCGAAAATCATGCGGCTCTCCATTCATCTCCAGCCAGTTAGTGGCAAGCGTTGTCCTGATCAAATATGGTGGCCGCATTGACATATTCCATCAAATAGAACTATATATATCTAATAGATATTATCTATGCAAGAGAGGACCAGTTGTCATGTTACAGAAGGTGCTCCTTATTCAGGTTCATCAGGGGCACATTGTATTTTCATGCAGACATTTCACCCCCCCCCCCCCCCCCCTTTTTTCCTGTGAATGTCCACTTCTCTGTGTGTGTTCCAGTCTTTTTTTCTTTCTCTTGCTCTCTTCTCTTCATCTCTGTCTTTCTATCCCTCTCCAGCCTTCCTGTGCTCTTTTCCGCCCCTCACTAAAAGTGTTGTCCTTCTGTAACCAGCAGTAAAGCTGTCCTGCTGTCAGTACATTTACTGTGCTTCCTTTTAGCTTCAGCTTGTATTTCTCTCCCACCCTCTTTTGTCTCTGTATTTCTTTCTCCCTCATTGTTTCTTTCTATATGTTTGCATCTTACTGTCATGGTGAGAGGTGATGCATAGAAACAGCTTAAGTTAAACGTAAAAAGATCCAGGCAGCACCTTGCCTTACATTTTTGTTAGTCCAAGTTACAAGTTAATGCTCAGCAGCACTGTTTGCAGTTTATCTCATCATATCTCCTCCATACTTTCTTTTTTCTATCTCTCTTTCATAGTTTCTTTCTCTGTATGGATTTCTGCATCTAGTATTTCATTCTCTATAATTCTCACTGTCTTTCTTTTTTTCTCACAGTATTGCTCTATCATCCCTGTTCTATCTTGTGCCTTCCCTGCTCCCTTTCTCATTCTCTCCTCCTCCCTCTGGTGATATGTGTCTATCTGCTTGGTGCTCCTACATCATGACGTGGGTGTATTTGCAGAAGGGCTATACACTTGCTTTTGTATTGTTTTAAAACACCAACTTCTCTCTCCATCTCTCTCCCCCTCCCCTGTAGTGTGTATGCAGCAGGAAGGTAGTGCTCATTTGGAGCAGTTCTGAGCACCTCCCCTGGGCTCCTGCCGGAAGTTTCTACCTTCAGAACACAGCGAGCCATCCGCTTGGCCGTGTATTTGCATCCCCATTAAAAAGCTCAGATATTTACTCACCCCCAGCCCCCTAAGGCCCGTGTGTACAAACATTATTAGCAGATTATGTAAACAATCTGTGGAGCAGCTCTGCGTGAAGAGCTCTGGCTCGGTGTTAAGCCACCAGAAAGACGTCAGGGAGAAGGTCACCACCATCCCGTGTGCCAGCAAAGGCCGGGCTGTCCTTTGTTAGGCTAGTGTCTGTTTCTGAATGTAGATGGTATGTAAATCTTCAGGTAATTTGTTTTTTTTCCACACTTTTTTCAAGACAGTCAGATTGTGTGTGGGGAAATATTAAGGGGACATAAAGTTTGGGCTCCTGACCTGCCCACCCACCTCCTCAAAGGGGACCTTGTCCAGCTCATGCCGATCAATACCAAGGTTTTGGTGAAAACTGAGAGCAAGAGACATATTATTTCTTGCTGCTCCCATACTTTTATAAATGCTCTCCTGATGCAAGGACCCAATTTTTTTGGGAGGGGAGAGGTGAATGGAGAGACTGAGAGAGAGATGGAGAGGAAGAAAAAAAGAGAAAAAGGAAGAGGAGGAGGAAGAGAGAGGGGTAAGGATCGATGGGAATGACGCAGGCCAGCTGTTGGTGTTTATTACTTCTGAGATCGGATTTTAGGTGCTCCGAAAGCCCTCAGCCACTCAAAGCAAAACTCCAGACCGCCATAGCAGCAGCAGCAGGAGCGGTGGTGAGACTGGAAGGGTCTGTCAGCAGAAATGGATCCGTCCCCGCTCCGAAAATGATGTTTTTTTTTTCTTTTTTTCCCTCCTCAGAGCCCTGTGGGAGTTTTGCGGTGTATTGAAAAAACAGAGAGTTATGAGCTAAAATCATTGATTCGCAGGTGTCAGACTTAATATAGGGTGTTGGTGTGGAGAGAGAGTGAGTATAAAGCTAGGCACCCTTGTGTTTATCCACCACATTTTTGGTGTGATTGAATATTAGTCATTGCTTTGGAGAGTGCCCCGCAGTTACAGAGAGGAGTAGGGGGAGAAGCTATTTCCAGTAAATGGAATCTGATGGATGCAGAAAGTGGTGGTAAGATGGGTATATTGGAGCCACTCTTGAACGCTTTCCTGGTACTCTGAACAAACAGTCGATTGCTCTTTGCTATGGTGGGTGTCTTAAGTTGCCAGGAGCATTGGGATTGGCTGTCTTGCGTGCTTATTGTACACTTTGATCCGACCAGTCAAAGAGGATGTTGCTTGTGAGGGAAGGATGTGCTGATGAGTGGGGTCTTCTATAGCAGAGGCCAGGGGCCTGGGGCCTCTCGACTGAGGCATGGTGAAGCCTCAGATCTGTGTTCTACTCAAACAAACTGCTCTCTTTCTTCTTCTCTCAGCTTGGTGAGCATGGCCTTCATCAGTCTGTCAGTGGCATGACAATGTAGCAGGGTGGGGAGGGTCTGTGAGCAGGATGAAAGTGGCCCGCCCACCACACTGTGCAGTGTGTGTGTGTGTCTATGTATGTGTATGCGTCTGTGTGGGGCAAACATCCCTGCCATCTCGGAAAATGTCAAAGCTTCGATTCTGTCGCCGGGCTCATCAAAGTGGAATTAACACCAGGGGACATATGTGTTAATGTGTGTGTGTGTGCGTGCGTGCGTGCGTGCGTGCGTGCGTGCGTGCGTGCGTGCGTGCGTGCGTGCGTGCGTGCGTGTGTGTGTGTGTGTGTATGTGTATATAGGGGGCATTATGGGAACAGATCTGATGAGACTAATCTCCCCTTCATATCAGGTCCCTAGGTAGACTCAGGAGGGAGTATGGAGGGACTTGTACCCCCTACTGACAACCCTCAGCCCCTCCAAACACCCCACCGCCGCCCCCCACCCCCCGCTGGTCTCTGTGAGAGTGTCGGTATGAATACCATTAGCAGGTCTGGCAGGATTATCTGTTTGGCTGTGCTCAGCGCTGGTCAGCAGAAACAACCCGCAAAGTTCATTCATCTCCCCAGGGTATGGAAGCATTCGTTTCTTTCTCTCTCTCTCTCTTGCTCACTCGCTTTCTCTCTCTCTCCCTCCCCCTCTTTTTTTCTCTCTCTCGCTTATTCCCTTGCCTTTTTTCTCCCTCTCTCCATTTCTCACTTGCACTTGCATTGTTTCTTTCCGTCTCTTACTCTCGGCCTGATTTCTGTCCACTACTTTAACGGCTTCTCTGTACTGCAGTCTTAGTGTTTCTTTCTTCTTCTTCTTCTTCTTCCTCTTCTTCTTCTTCTCTCTCTTGTTCTCTCTCTCTCTCACTCTTCACCATATACGTCTACTTTTTTGCGACTGTTTCTCTCTTTTGTTCTCACTGTCACTTTTACTCTTTCTCTTTTTGTTCTGTTCTTTGTTTCTCTCTTTTTCTCTGTCGTGTCACCCTCTTGCTATTTTCACACTTTTAGATGCAGCTGAGAATAACATAAAGGCATACAACAACAGTATAGTCTGCTTCTGCTATAAAGCGCAATTAGCCCATCCATCTCCCATGAGTGTGTGTGTGTGTGTGTGTGTGTGTGGTGGTCTGTTTGTCCGTCCTGCTCTCTCATGCAGTCACCAGCTGTAACTGAGCTCATTAAATCCACTTATCATCGCTCCACCTGGCAAGGCAAATTAAACGAGTGTGCGTGCGCCTTTTTTTCTCTGCCTCTTTCCTCCAAACAGAGCCCATTTCAAAGAATTCCTCCGCTGCCAACACGGGCAATGTTAAATAAACAACACTTGCGCCACAGGAGTATTCGCTATGAGACGGCCAAGAAGGGAGTTTTTTTTATTCCCCTTCTCCGTCTTTTCATTTCCATTCCAGTTTTACACTTTTCTTCCCCCAGTACGTTTCCATACTTGCTCGAGGGAAAGGGGACTGTGTGTGTGTCTGTGTGTGCGTGCGTGTGTAAGGCTTGGGTAGGGTGAAGGTGTTGTGTTTGATGAACGGGTTTGAAATGAGGACCTGGAACAGCCTCAGCGCCTGCATAATCTGCACTTAAACACTCTGCTATGTAGGTGAGCACTGATGGGCTTCAGACCATAGAAAATACCCCGCTTGTCACGGGGTGAGTGACAGTAATTGCAGGTGACTGTGTTACGTCTCCAAGCATTGCGCCAGTGCGGTTTTGGTTCTATTTAGTTATGCTATGGAAAGCAATAGGCTGCACAGACAGGAGCTGTCATAATTGGTGTTATGTCATATGATATAATATTTTTCTAGGTAGGCCCCAAGGCCATAAATGCAATTGTTTTAGACTGCCAGATCTATTTTGGAGGGGGGGGGGCAATAACCTTAAATATGTGTGTAGTCAGCCATTGATGTAAATGGAATTATATTGTCAAAGGAAAGTAGCCCTATTATTTTTCCAGCGATGAAATAAATGGACCCTGGTTAGCCTTTTTTTTGTCTTTCTCGGATGTAAAATGGAAAGATTTATCTGTTGTTTTCAGGCCTTGACGTTTCAGCGGAACATCGCTCTATGCATTAAGCCAAAGATACATAAGCTAATTTTTTTATTTATTATTTTTTTTCCAAGGCAAAAATCGAAAGAACAAATAGGGCCATCACTCTTAATTTGGCGAGCTGACAGGCCAAGAAATTAGCGTTGTGCTAAAGCCCGGCACTGAGTCTCTCATTAGTGCCGCTGTCCGCCTTTCACCGCGCCAAGCGCAGGCCTCAGATCAGCTTCACTGCAATAACAACTCAAGATTGAATTGCACAGCCAGCTATGGATTTGTTTTATTTATTCATCAATCTTTTTCTTCACTTTTTTAGCTCTATGAACACGAGGAGGCTGACAGAAAAAAAGTGAAAAACATTTGTTTCTTTCACCACGCTGTGGAATAACACTATCAACTCTGAGTGTACCTTTTAGTGTATGTTGACGTGCGAATGTGAACAAGAAAATCAGGCTGAATCCAGCATCCACAGGGATTTAATATAGAGTAATAACTGTGCACTGTGTACAGTTTAGCTTTTTCCCCTCCCCTCTTTCCCCCACCAAGAAGGTATCTTTTGTTTTCTGCATTTGTTATGGTTACGCCTGCGGATTTGACACGCGTGTAAATTTGGCAGACATCGTGCCTGTTTGTTTGTCGGCGAGGATTACTGGGCTCTTTTTCAACCCTCTGTCCCCCCCCTGTCTCTGTCCCGTGCAGTGAGATTTATAACCAGACTGCAAATGACGCGTGTGTCAATCCTCTGACAGTATCGTGTGTCACAGAGCCTGTGCAATCAGTGCAGTCCGCCAAAGGCAATGCTTAAACGAGAAGTTATGATCGCGCAGCGTGTCAGAGATGTTGTCTCAGGATTACTCCGCCGTTGTCCTACGCAGTAATTCATCCTCCTTCTTACGCCCACTGGCTGTCTCTTCCCCCTGCTGTTTTTTGACACACCACCGAGAGCGAAAAAAAAAACCTATGGCCATCTGAGGACATTCGTGTTATTGTGTCAGAGTTGACTGGGAGCCTTCCAGTCACCCGGTCTGATTAACTGACACAGTGTTATGACAAAAATGCAGCAGCCTTCAACCAACAGGCAGTTACTCACGGCGGCTCCGAAAAAAACCCTTCCGCCATCATTATGTTGTCCTTTCTGCTGCAACACTGTGAATTTCCATTTTGTCCAATTAAGGGATAAAAAATAAATAGCATATATATATTTTTTATATTTAATATATATTTACTAATATATTTTCACTAATCTTAATGGCTGTTGTGGCTGTTGCCATGCATATGCATTTTGCTCAGGTCCTTGTTTGCCCTGCTCAAGGACACCGGATTGATTAATCTAATAAATCTGCTATTTGTTTTAAGCTCCCCACATTATGACGGCAAGCACATCCAATTATCTCTCATCTATTTACAATTCATATCAGGGAAGGCATGTCCCCTTCGATGGGAAATGTTGGTCTTTTTTGGGGCGTGGAAAATAGCTCTCGCGCTCTTTTTTCGTCTCGGTCGTTTAGTTCGGAGTGACTCTTTTTTTTGTGTCCCCTCTGTCAGTCCCTTTCTCTGTCTCCCTCGTTCCCCCTGTTCTCAGTCTCTCTGCCCTCTTGTTTCCCCAATTTCATCAACCTCCATCTTTCTGTCCCTCCCTTTATTCTGTTATTTTCTTTCCTTACTCTGTTTTGCCCTGTCTCTCAGTCTTTGTCTCTTTCTGTCTGTCTCATCTGTCCCCTTCTGTATCTGGTCTTCTCTTAACAACTCTCTCTTTCTCACTTTCTCCCTCCCCCCCCCTGCTCTCTTCCTTCATTTCGCTCTCTTGCCTACCTCCCTCTCCATCTTCCTCTCTCTCCCTCCATCTCTCTCCCTCCATGTCAGACTAGCAGCGGGAAGCCGGTGATGACCAGGCATGCCCAGAATCAGAAAGTGTTTCCCAGGGCCTGTAATGGGCTACTGTGGCAATTCTCATGCGGTCCTAATGGCGGGCGCGGCGACAGCTCACATTTCTCTCTCATTCTATTTGCATCAAGGTCGGCGGTGGTGGTGGCCCAACCCAGCCAAAGAGAGGGGAGGGAGGAAGAGGGTGGGGATGCTGGAGCAGGGGGGGTTGGCAGTGGTATTGGTGATGTGTGTATGTGTGTGTGTGTGTCTTCAGGGGGTGGGGGTGCAATAATGGGAGGAGTATGCCACTTTCCCTTACTTTTAGCGCAAATTACCTACAAGAACATTCCGGAATAAAGTGAAATAAAGTGTAGCACTTTGAGTGGGCCTAGGTGTGTGTAGTATGTGTGTGTGTGTGTGTGTGTGTGTGTGTGTGTGTGTGTGTGTGGCCCCCTACTACACAAAAAAGCCCAAAATGATCCATTTGCTTACCTGTGCTGAATAAGAGGAGATGGAGCGAGACCAGAGCGAGGTGAGTGGGAGAGAGGAAAAGAAGAAGGTAAATAGCAGTCAGGCTAAATGGATTGCCCCATAGATGGAACACTGAGGGATGATGGGATGCTACCATTATTGTTAGAGAGCAGCCAGGTGCTTCTGCAGACAAGCACAGCTCTCTCACATGTGTGTGTGTGTGTGTGTGAGTGTGTGTGTGTGTGTGTGTGTGTATACATATATGAAATCACTTAAGTACAGTATATTCAGCTCTGATGGAATGTAGTGCAACCTGGAGATGGAGCATATGGTAGAATTGGATTAGGCCATAATGGAGCACGTTTCTCATGTCCGTGGAGTGTAGTGTAGCCCTGATCCCCTCAGGCCTGGGAATAGGAGGAACCAGCGAGGCTGCAGAAGCCGTCAGTGATTCAGGACAGCTGAGCTGAGTGCTGGGTGCGGATCTCTGCTAACAACCACCTCAACTCCCTCACCGCCTCTCCATATCTATCTTCTAGACCTGCATATTCTTTCTTTCTTTTTTTTGTTTCTTTCTAAAGGCTAGGCGACAAGTGTTGGCTCAAGCACAGTAACTGTGTTGAACCAATGTTACTACTGATGTTAATGCACTACTGTAGCAGGGTTTCCTGTGCCACCAACCAGACAGAATAGAACATCGTCTATAGTTCCTGTGATAACTATGACAATATGGCAATACTACTGTTTACATTTTCTAATGTTAAAGTAGCATAATCACATGACAGTAAGCAAACACAGCTACATGCTGTGACCATGGTAACACTCCAGAAAGTAGAATACAGTCATAGTGCATGTCTTCCAATTATCCAATGATAGTGCATGTCATCACATCTATACCCACTGATTGTTTTTCTTATTTTTTTTTATTTAAAGAGTGTATGCACACTACAAAGCAGAAATATTTTCTTTGTCATCATGCAACTCTTGATTAAAATGATTTATTTCAGTTTGAGTGCACCAAACACATAATCATGATTTGCAGTGCCTGCCATTGAATGAAGTCAGTTCAGGTTAACATCAGCCGTGGGCCCAGCTGAATGAATGCAGTCACAGAAGTGCTGACTGACTGCATATTATACGCATTATATGTACTGTATCGCTCCCCTGATCACTAAACTTTTGATTCCTTTTGTAATCAAACACAGAGATGATGAAAGGTAAGAAAAGGTAACTATACCCACCTAAAAAACAAACAACTAAAAACAAAACACCGCAAGAAACACTCACTGTAGCAGGCAATTCCAAAAAAGAACTGGAAGAAGTGCAAAAAACAGGGTAGGGGCTTATAATGGCTAAACAAAGACAAAAATTGTTTTTTAAAATGGTGCAAATGGGCAACACCTAGTGCTTAAAATGCTGTTTCCATTCTTCCTGCAAGTGCGTTTCATTGATGTACCTAACACGCCATCTGGATTGCTGCTTTTAAAGGTGGGAAAATTTCACAGCTAAACAGATATGCAATGCCCCATGCAGTTCTCATGCATAGAATGGAATACAACTTGATTACCTACTCCTCCCTTTATAAGAGCGGAATGGATTGTGAAATTGCGTTGGAGAGCTGTCTGTCTGTTTTTAAACAGGTATATTGTATGTATAATCAGAGGTGTAAATGCACGGATGAATGTTTCAATGCATGCTGAGATTATCAAGTATGTACAGAAATTTGTAAATGTATCTAAAATAACTGTGTGTGTGTGTGTGTGTGTGTTTGTGTGTCTGTGTCTATGTCTGTGTGTCTGTGTATTTGTGTGTGTATTTATGTGTGTGTGTAAACATGTTTAAAAAACTCTGGATGGGCGTCTCTCTGCAAATGTTTGCAAAGATCTGCCCAAAATTATGAATAGCTGATAAGTAGTGTTTTGCCAGAAGAACTGAAAACTGATTTTACACTAGTTATTTAGCTACAGCTTAGGCTGGCTGGTGATCTGTTTTTGCTACACTTTGGAGAACCTTGCTTAGTTTTTGTTCATTTTAAATACCAGAGGTATTGCAAGCTGTTGTCATTTGTCTCACTAGTGGTAAAACCTTTCCATATGGACAGTTACACATCAGGGACACTACCAATAGGTGGTTACTGGGCTACATTCTCTCACAGCTATGTATGACATGAAACAGTCTGTCAGAAACCTTGTCCATACAACTCTGTACATTCATTTGCTACAAAGCCATAGCAAATGTATAGCAAAAACTATAGTCTATGTGTATGTCAGAATACGTGTCATTCAGTGCTCCTACAATAGGCTGAAGGTGGCTTTAGCGATTTGTAGTCAGTAAGTACATATCTTCTGTTTTCACATCTATGTTGTGACAGAATTATGTATAAAACAGCCCTTTTATGTCGCTGTCCCTCCCTCACCCCCTACCTCCCTTTTCTCTGTCTCACTCATTCTCTCTGATGCCCTATGAGCATGACAGCATGATTGACATGTAACAGACACCTCTGTATCTGTCTCCTTTTGGCTCCTGCATCTCATCTCATCTCAGCTCATTTCACCCACCCCTCCGCTCTCTCCATCAGCATTCCAGCACCACACACCTCCACCCTCTGACTGCTCATCCACTCTCCAGCGGACAGAGCGACCTCCCTCCCCACCCTCCCCTGCCCCCCCCCCACGCCCTGGCCCAGGGCATGTGAGGCCACGGTTAATAATGACGGAGACGTGGCGTGGCAGAGGTGGAGGAGGTTGAGTCTGTGGGCATGATGGGAAATGCCAATGAGGCTCACTGTGCACGTGCTCACATCATGTCTGCTGTGCTTGTGCAGCCAGAGCACACTGGAGCCTTTTAGGGGACCACACCAGTTAGCCCTGCTCTCAAAATGGAGGATGCCAGTGGAGTATTAAGTGCATCTGCAGGTTGAAGTGGATACCCTTACACATGTCATTATGGGTGGTAATGTGTAATGTCTTTTCATCTTAATTACCCTGGATGATGTAGTAAACACACACACACACGCACACACACACACACACACACACACACACACACACACACACACACAGATGGGACTGCCTTGAGGGCTTTCTATTCATTTTCTCTTCAGTTCAAGTCAGTTTGTGTCTACGCGTTTGTGTGTGCCTGTCTATATACGGTATGTGTGTGTGTGTGTGTGTGTGTTGTGCCAGGAGGTGTTTGGAATAAAGGAGGTAGGCTCTATGACCCCAAGAGGAGAACAAGAAGGAGGTTAGAAGAGGACGAGGAGGACGAGGTGGTGGTGGTGGGGGACGGGGAGCTGTTTTGTATGTGGGTGGATGTATGGATGAAGCTGCCTGATGTCAGTCTATACGAGGGAGTTCCAGGGGCTACGTGTTCGGAGTGCAAACCTCACATTCTGAAGCACCAGCACCCTCCTAGCCAATGAGACACACTCAGATGGAGCCAGGGCTAAGCTGCAGTTACTGCTATCTTTTATGCTCATTTTGTTTATTTTTAAGCTCACATGTATGTTTACATGGCCCAATCTTGGCCTTTTATCCAAGAATCCACAGCATTTGAAAGTTGCTGTGAAAAGCTGATAATGCTTTCGCAAATTCCTTTGAAAGCATTCCCTCCTGGAAAGGTTGCAAAACGCACCCGCGTATGTTTTCACAACTCAAATGGAGCCATTAGCAGTTTGCTGCCAAGACGCATTTTAAAACCAACAAAGATTGAAGTTAGCAATAACTGTGTTACTGAAAGTGAATGAGTGTGTGTGTGTGTGTGTGTGTGTGTGTGTGTGTGTGTGTGTGTGTGTGTGTGTGTGTGTGTATGTGTGTGTGAGCGCGTATGTGTGCGTGCGAGAGAGAGAAAGACTGTGTAAGAGAGGGACATGTTATTCTTGAGCATAATCACATTAGTTTTAGTCAGTGACATTTATATCTCCTTATAGCTGCAGTGCTGCACTCGTGGCCCATAATTAAGAATGACCCCAGTGACCCCGACTGCGTAAAGCGCTTTCTCCTAGAAGTCCCATTTAAGTTGATGTACAAGTGAGCGCTGACTGCTCCAGGGCTATTATCAGGGGAGCACATACAAGATGGCATTATGCGAGGGCCTGCTTGATTAAGTTTGGATTTATCACACATCTCCCCTGTGTGTGTGTGTGTGTGTGTGCGCTTGTATGTGTGTACTCCCACACACACACACACTGAGCACAGAACTGTAGACACTTGCACTCACACATTTTAATAGCATTCTCACCCACTGCCAAGGCTATTTCCATTACAGAAGAGATCCCAAAGCACAGACCAGTGGGCTATGTGCTGAGAATGCTGTTGCGTGTGTGTGTGTGTGTGTGTGTGTGTGTGTGTGTGTGAGAGAGAGAGAGAGAGAGAGAGAGAGAGAGAGAGAGAGAGAGAGAGAGAGAGAGAGAGAGAAAGGAGCACACAATGCAGGCTGGCTTTGTGAGTAAAGACGAGAAACAAGTTCCTTTTCTGTTCCTTCTCTGGGACAAATGCACACAATCAGGAGGAGACTGACACTTATTAAATATGTAGCCATGTTTACAATGGCTAGTATGGCCAGCCCAGGTCATTTGATCCGTCGCCTGGAGACATATCAGGAAATGAGTCAATTGGACAGCAAGCAGAGTCATTTGGATGGTCAGCAGATATCATGCTGCAAGTCCCAGGTCACATAGCAAGAGAGGACACTTTATATACAGTCTATACAGTCAAGCAGCCTGACTGTCAACAACTGCCAAACAGAGTCTACATTTCCCTGCATCACTATCATTTGTATAAGCTGCCATGAAAGTCTTGATGTTATCCCCTGGAGCAAATGTCATTTTTAACCAACCAAAACATTATGCAGTGTTAGTTGTGTGGTGCTGGTTTAGCTAGCCTATAGCAACATGGAGAGAATAAAGCCAGCATGCAAGATATGTTGGCAGTAGATAGCTCCATAGACAGACAATACAGTGAACAAACCTAATAACTTGACAGAATATCATCAAAGTATCCACACAGAAAATATGAAAATATGAGTTCAACCTGCACAGCCTGCAAGTTTGACATAGAGTATTTAAATGACCCAGTGTTACTCACAGTGCTTTATATAAAGGTTGAAAATGAACGCCCTCCGCTTTCACTCTTCCCTGGGAGAATAAAATCTTGCATATTAAAAAAACCCTCCCTTATTTGTATGGTATATTACCTTGACTGCACTGTATAGGCTGTCTACAGCTATGCCTCAGCATAAGCTTTCCAATGGTGCTCGTCACCACTTGCAGTAATAAACGGTTTGTGAGAACATTAAATTTGCACCAAATTTCAACATTCAGACAGTATGTGGCTCTGCCTGCTCTCATTGAACCATTAATTCTTCTCTACCATGTAGCTCACAAACCCGTCACCTACCACATGAATAATGCATCATATAATACAATACAATAAACTAATAAGTACAGAATCAATCAAAACTAACAAATAGCAGGTTTTAAGTATTTATCCACAAGGTTAGCTATCTGAAGAAATCAAGTTTAAACCCATAGCAAATTTCTGTGTTGTCTCCAACGTATTCATTATATACCAAAATAATGTACTTCTGCTTTCCAATAATCTCAGGTTGGTCAAAGCATGCACAGATCATCTATGGCTTCGGCAACATGACATCCGCATGTGTGTATTCTTTGCTGTATGTGTTTATACAGTTTTCAGGCCAGGTGAGGTCAAACTAGCAACAAAGTGATGAAAATCGATATCAAGCGATATGGGAAACATATATCGTGACATTTTTTTTGCCATATTGCCCAGCCCTAATATACATTCTCTCTCACTCACACTCTGTCAGACACACACACACACACACACACACACACACACACACACACACACTAGCTTACTCCTACGCCCCCCCTGCTGATCCCTCTGCAGTCCGCCCCGCGTGTCTGTGCCTAATAAAGGGGCCTGTTTGATCACATGAGGCTCTGACGGTCACAGTCAATCAAGCCCTGATTGATGGGCAGATAAAGACAGCAACTCCCACCCCCCAACACACACACACACACACACACACACACACACACACCACTTAATAACCACATAACCATCTGACTGGTGATGGGGTGCGCTGGAATAATCTATGGGCCATTATGCCATTAAGGAGCAGAGTGATGGCTGCAGTCAGGGGCTGAAGGCCTGTGCGGCTGCTGCTGCTGCTGCTGGGCGTGGGATAGTCACTCAGGCTTGGATCAGCTGTTTGTCTTGGTCAGTGCTTGTGGGTGTGTCTGTGTGTGTGTGGGAGAGTGTGTGTATTTGCAGATTCTCTCCTTTGTCATCCCTGTTTGTTTGCCTTTGTTGTGGCATCACAATGGGTGGGTGTGCGTGTGGGTATGGGGGTGTGTGCATGTGTGTCTCTCTGTGTGTGTGTTTCATTGTGTAATAATTGGCTTGGATTTGCAAAATGCCTTTCTCAATATTGTTGGCCCTGGTGATCATCCCTTATTTCATGATGAACTTTGTGTGTGCTTTGTGTGTGTTCTTTCCTCTATCCTCAGCTCACACCCTTTTCTGTATGTGTGTGTGAAAGTGTGTGTGTGTGAAAGTGTGTGTGTGTGTGTGTGTGTGTGTGTGTGTGTGCAGACACACTGTTAAGGGAAGAAGCTTCAGGGTGGTTCCAGAGCCGCCTCTCCCCGTTCTCTTCCTGTGTGTTTGTGTGCGGGGCGAGTCCGTATCGATATCCTCCACCGCCCGCGGGGCTGGCGGGATAAACAAACCGTAAAAAGGCGGAATCTCGGGCGGCCGGCGCGATCCAGCGGTGGCCATAACGGTGATTTATTTTAACAACCTGAGCTAATTGGCGCCGAAAGTTAAGTTAACGGCCAATCCGATCGTGCCCCAGGTCCCTCTCCCAACCCGCCATAATGGAGAATAATGAGCGATGGAATTACAGCTGGCAGTTATCTCTGAGAGATTTGTCGAAAGAGGGGGAGAGAGAGAGAGAGAGAGATGGAGAAAGAGAGAGGGACAGAAGAGGGAGAGAGAATGAGGGATGTGCAGAATGAAGGGAAGATGAAGAAAAAGAGAAGTGTAAATAGTGACCCAAAAAAGATTGGGAGAGTGAGAGGAATAAACATAGAAATAGAGTGAGTGTGAGAAGGAGAGTGTGGGAGAAAGAGAGTGGAAAAACAGACACCATGGGAGTGATTGATGCAGGAAAAGGGAGAGAATTCCTGAGAGAACGAGGGGAATAAATAGACAAAGAGATAAAGACAGAAAGAAGTGAGAGGTGAAGAGAGAGTGGTAGAGATGGGGGTGGGGGGGGGGGGGTAGGAGTTACTGAGCAAAAGAGGGATACATCTACTTGTTGAGAGGGAGAGAGAGAAAAAGAGAGAAAGGTGAAAAATGACAGAGCGAAAGAGAGCTGAAAAGACAGAAGACAAGAGCATGACATCAGTCATTGTTGTGAAATGCGGGTATGGGGGTCGAGGAGGCGACTGTGTGTAAAGAGCAATAAACAGACAGACCGATAGTGAGAGGAGGGAGAAGGGGGGCAGTGTGTATGTGTGTGTGTGTGTATGTATGTGTATGTGTGTGTGTGTGTGTGTGGGGGGGGGGGGGGGGGGGGGGGAGGGATAACTGTTACTGTAGCACTGAGTTCACTTGCCTCTGCAGGCTCAGTGGCACATTGATCTCACTCTTACAGCCCTGCTAATGATGGCTTAAGTGGCAGACCCCCCCCAACCCGTGTGTGTGTGTGTGTGTGTGTGTGTAAGGAAGTGAACTCTGGGCTGTAATGTAATACTGGGTTGAGCCTATGTAAATGAATGAGGTTTGTATTGTGATTTTGTACATGATATTTTGTCGTCTGTCATTTGTTTAGATTTGTGTGTGTGTGTATGTGTCTATGTAGTGTGTGATGTGTGTGTGTGTGTGTCTGTAATGTAAGTGTGTGTATTTTTAAAGCTAAGGCGCCTAGGGGAATGCCTGTGATGTTGGGCTGGTTGTACAGTTGTGTGTGTAGGAATGATCCCTGAGGATTCGGAGGAGACCTCTGTTGTGAGAGTGACAAGGCTTAAGCACCTGCTTTCATCGCCCTCTCTAGCAGAGCAGGATGGAGAGATAGAGACAGACAGAGAGAGACAGAGAGAGAGATAGAAAAAGAGACAGAGAGAGAGAGACAAAGAGAGAATGAGTTTGTGTGTGAAAGAGAGTGTGACAGAGGAAGACAGAGACAAAGTGAGAAGAAATGCTTATACAGTATATGTCTAAATCATCAACAGATTAGTTGGTCTCCTGGACTCCTCAGTTGTAAATACATCCACATTGTTTTTAATGGCAAACTGGTGCCTTTTCCTTTTACCTGCTGTATTTATGAGTGCATAGTTTGTGTGTATGCGCTTATTAAATTGTCTAGTTAAATAAGTTTTATATGTGGCTTGTGCGAGAATGACAGATTCATCGGTTATTTCAACAGTATGACCTAGACCACAGCATGCCCTTCATTAAATAAAAGTAAGATAAAGACCATGTCTGTGTGACCTCTCTCTCTCTCTCTCTCTCTCTCTCTCTCTCTCTCTCT
>CM059283.1:26143717-26183717 GCA_030347295.1 Setipinna tenuifilis | reverse complement strand
GGAGTAAATGTGTGTGTGTTGAGTGTGTATGTGACAATGCTCTTAAGCCGCTATCAATCCATGAAGAAGTGGACATTTTT
Source organism: Setipinna tenuifilis (assembly GCA_030347295.1). NCBI lineage: Eukaryota > Metazoa > Chordata > Actinopteri > Clupeiformes > Engraulidae > Setipinna > Setipinna tenuifilis. The sequence continues at coordinate 26,183,637 of CM059283.1, read as the reverse complement.
ATAACCCCCCACCTTTTTCCATGGCAACTGACTTCTCCTTGATCATCTCCTCAGTGGTGCCTGCGGTCCACACACGGCCGGCGTCTAGACTAAACGGAACACGATGGGCCACAACACTCGGCCTCCCCTCCCTATCCCTATCTGCCAGGAGCCCGCTCACAAGGGGGAATTCCCGCAGGAGCCGAGCCTGGACTTTAATCAGTGCAAACGAAGCCGTGCTGCTGCGCTTAGGCTTACCGGGCCGAAAAGGAAAAGGAGGAAGCCCGGGCGTCCGACACGGCCACGCTTGAGCACCTTTCAATTTCCAGCCTCCAGCCCCGGGCAGCCTGGGCTCCCACCTCAGAGCGCCGCGCTAATCAAAGCCACATTAGCCCCGGCCACAGCCGTCCACCGTCGCCCAGTAGCGCCCCTTACAGCCACGCTGGAGCAGAGTGTTCTCTTAGCCATATCTTCCGCTCTTCTCTTCTCTTCTCTTCTCTTCTCTTCTCTTTTCTTCTCTTCTCTTCTTTTCCTCCTCTCATATCAGTCCTGCTGACTCCCCCTAGCCCTCCCTGTTCCCATCCCTCCATCTCTCCCTCCCTATATGCTCTTGACATGAGGAGTCCAAATTCCGATGCCTTGTTATTCTGATTCTCTGTCTGATCACTATTTACCACCTGCTAATGTTTTTTGAGTTCCAGCTGGAATCAGGAAATCTACAGTCAGGGAAATTGACATAGTTATGAGAATAAAGAAAATCTTATACATAGTTATTTTTATTGACAGGACATCCACTGTAGCTACTGTACAGAATGCATAGAAATGTGTTTTGCATTATAATCAAGTTATACAGGGTTATTCCTATTTTGCACATCCTGCAGGGCTGAATTGCAAAGGCCTGTGAATAGGTGGAGGTGAATGTATGTGTAAACCTACAGTGCCTAGTTTTATCAATTAAGCACTAGTCATTGGTCAATCCCAGTATAAATGCCTCAGTGCCTGCCTTGTCCACCTCTTTCAGTCTCAGACCCACTCTCATTCGTTGTTGGTTCACGTGGCAAGACAGGGGATATCATGCCCTTCCTAGCCCAGACCCCCCCCCCCCCATGGCAGCCTGCTGTCATGGTTACTGTCAGCACTGGCAATAGCGTTGGAATACACTTTAATACACTTGTCCTTTATGAGAAAGATTACATATGGAGGTATCTGTTCTGCTTCTCTTTAGACCACCACCTTACCCCCACACCCACCTTCTCTATAAGCAACAGAAGAATCTGCCAAACTACACTGGGTGTGATGTCACATCCTGTGTGTCCTGCTGTTGTGCGCACAGAATCGGGGAGGTATACAACATATGGAGCCTAGCACAACATTATGTTGGACTGAGGCCCAGCCAACCGGTTTGCAGTGCTAAAGAATAACACACATGCCATAATTCACAGCAGCGTATGGCACTCGCAGTGCACATATAATTTATACTGTGTGCCATATGAACAGTTTGATTGTACAGTCATGGGGCGTTCTCATATTTCTGTAATCCCACGATGGGTTTTGAACACATGTGTTTATTTAAAGCAGATGAGAATAAAGAAAGCGTGTTTGGGCATGTTTTGACATTTCACTGAACCCCCAGAAAACACACATGCTCTTTGGTATGTTCACACAGACACATTTACACACACATTCTGTTTTTCTCCTTCACTTTGAACCTCTCTTTCTTTCTCACACACAGACATAGTCACTTGCACACATACACACACACACAAAGATTTCCATCTTCTTTGCACACATACTTAAACACACAGCCACACTTGGTGCTTAATGATTCATTGGACCTTTATGTCTCAGTTCCCCTTCTCCCTCCTCCTTCTCCTCATTGTGTGTCTATGTACAGTGTGTGTGTGTGTGTGTGTGTGTGTGTGTGTGTGTGTGTGTGTGTGTGTGTGTCTCTGTGTGTAAGAGGTCAGAGATGTTTCTCTAACTTCTGCTCCTTTATTGATGAGCAGATTGTGTTTCCTCACACTCCGGCCTCTGCTCGCCTTATGTCCATCTTACTCATTGCAGGGTCTGGCTTGGCTTGAGAGGACCTTCTGCCTTTCTGGGGACCTTTTCCTGAGACCTTATACCAGTCGTCATGTAAAGGCCTCCAGTTCCTCAAGCGGCCTCAGGTTGAGGCTTCTGTGTGCATTGCAGCTTGTGTTTCAGCTCCGCTGTGAGGTTTGCTGTACTGGAGGAAATGCAGGGAACACATCCTGCTTGTGTGTCCAAATGGGCACACAGGTGCTGTGGTGTCCACTGTCAGTGTGATGTGAGCAGGCAGAAGATAAAGGAGTTAGAGACAAAGCTTTGGAAGCCACTTCCCTGGGCTATTTTTGCTGTCGCAGCCAATCAATCACTGAAGGTTACAAGCTATTTCCAGCATTGGATTTAGAGGTTGAAAGTGTTTATTTGGGAGTGTGCTTGGGTATTTTGTGAAATGTGTGTGTGTGTGTGTGTGTGTGTGTGTCTGTGTCTGTGTGTCTGTGAGTGTGTGTGCATGTAAGTATGTGATGGTTTGCGTATGAGCCAGAAGATGTAATTTGAGCAATACACTGTGCATAGTGTGCATTTCTGTCTTTAAGAGTGTCTGCACATGTGTTTGTCTGTATGTGTGTCTGTGTTTGTGTGAGTGTGTGTTTTTTTGTGGCACCTAGGGTCCACACCTGCATGTGTTTGTGTGTGTTTTTGATGGCTTCTGCTGCACATCCCACAATGGTCCTGGAGGAGCTGTAAGAACATAAGAGCATTTTTTCAAAACATTCTCACAAATCCTTTCACACACAAACACACACACCCACACACACACACACACACACACACACACACACACACACACACACACCTCTCATTGACGTCAATGCGTGTATGTTTCCAGTTGTTTTAGATTTGTGTAGCTCCAAGCTCTCTCTTTTATTTCCAGGTCTGTGTTGTGCTATAAAAGGGTGTGCATACCTGACTGCCTCTGAGGAAAAGAAGAGGTGAGGGGGCAGTGAATTTTTGGGCCGGTGTGTGGAAAAGAGGAAGCGTAGACAGTGAAAAGGATCAATATCAATCAGGTTTGTGAGTGTTTACATTGAGATGGTTTTGGAAAGCACCACTGGGCCATAAACACAGCCCTTGCACACAGTCCTTTTAACCGACAACCTTGGCCCTGACCTTTGCTTAATGGAGTTTAGATCAGGCCTGGCGCTACCAACTATCTAGGGGTCTTTTTGCATTAGAGTGACAGCTGCCTCTGAACTCCAGTCATACATCAGTGGCTTGAGCCGTAGCTTCCATTGGTCCTCCTGATAGCTGTGTTGCACGCTTGTCATCATCCGTTACCCGGCAGATGATCTGTTAGCTCTGTGAGCAGGCCTAAATCAGGACACTGTGGACATCAGTGGGATGCTATCATGGATAGAGAACAAAAACCCAGGAGAAAAGGCATCAGTTCACCTCATCAGGCCCACACACTCTCATTACCTGCTCTTCTACAGGTTTCTGACACTTTTTGAAACTATTGTACGCATATACTCATTACTTCATATTATAATCAATGTCACATCTTAAGATCAGCCCACACTTGAAACAAAGAAATGTAGTGGAAATATCATTTTTATAGTATCATGGTCGTTATATCTCGCTACAAGGCATAAACACAAGAGAGTTTCACTGTGTATATTCAGTAACTATTGTAGTGGTGGTCTGTATAAACAGTTAGGAACAATCTCGTAGTTTCCAGGGACACGAGTTCCAATAGAAAGTAATTCAAGCCTTTACTTATTGACAGTAGATTTGGACACAAGTTTCGGCTTAATAACAGCATTTCAGCGAAAGGACCACCGCTGTCAAGTATGTATGGGTTTATTGACAGACTGGAGCAATACAATTAGTCTTGGCAGGAGAGCCGCGTGCTCTGGGCAATCTTCCCTGCCTAGCCCTCGGCTCTGCTTGAGTGAGGCTGATGAGGCTGTGAGGATAGCCCTCCGTGCTAACAGAACAGATCCAGCAGCACTGCCCCGATGACAAACACAGCCTAATATATGTGGGCCATTGAATATGTTCATAGCTGCTCTTGAAGGCAGTCATTTTGTTGCATACTTAAACACCAAGTTAAATGTGCAGTGGAAGTAGAGTTCACAGCATACGGCTGTTTAATATTCAACAAGGACAAGTTAAGGAGACAGAGAGGAGGAAAAAAAATGCTTTGCATCTTTGCAGGGATATGGTTTGGTATAGATGTGGGGGTGTCAAGAAGCTTGCTCAGAAAAAGAGGTCTTTTAAATGAGGTCTTTAAAATGTGGGTATAACTTATTGGTAGATGCCATGAACCCACTATGTTGTTATCCAGCATAATGACTTAATTCATAATCAGTTAAGTTTATTCTGTGAATATCGACATTTCCTTAATGCTACTTCAGTGTTTACCTACTCATGTAGGTAAAGTCGTGTTGTAGTGCCCGACTTTATAAAAGCCTCTTTGTGTCATGTAACCTCAAACCAGTGGGCCTTTTTTCTCAGGAAACTCTCAATCCTATAGTTTAGTCTGGTCTAAACCAGGAAAATCTGGCTTCTTGGCTCTGTCCAAAATGTCCTCTCGTTAACTATATAGTGCACTATACTGTATAGTGAACAAGTGTACTCGTGCCCTATCTTACGCATCTGTAGAGGCTCATCAATGAAGTGATTAACAGGCATGGCAACCTCTTTGGCCAGTGACAAGAATAGTAGCTTTGTGCAGTCTGCCAATAGTACACGAGTAGTCCTCTCACACAGAACCCGTTACTTCAGATAAAGAACAAAGCCTCAGCAAATTGATTTCAATACACTTGTATTTATAACCTGTCTGAAGGTGTATTGACCTTGGTGAGGATGTATTGACATAAGGGGAGGGTGTATTGGAATCATATCAGTGTCAACATTGACACACTGCTAATAAAAAACTGCACCTTGAGGGACTTTCATTGCCTGCTTCTGGAGAGTAAAGGCCACCCCCCTCCCAACTTCTTCATGCAACTTTTAGCCAGGCATGCCATTTCCTGAGAGAACTGCTTGCTTTCAAATGAATGTCAGAAGTGCAGAGGGGGATATTTAGTGTAGTGTGGAGTGGACAGAGCCTCTTGTGATTCCAGTGCGGTGGCCTGGCGGGCAGAGGGGTTGGAGAGGGGAGGTGTCAGGGCTGCAGAGCCAATGGGGTCACTAGGGCAGTGGGGTAATAGAATGCTGAGTTGTGTGTGTGCGTGTGCGTGTGTGTGTGTGACTGTGTGTGTGTGTGCGAGAGAGAGAGAGAGAGAGAGAGAGAGAGTGCGTGTGTGTGTGTGTGTGTGTGTGTGTGTGTGTGTGTGTGTGTGTGTGTGTGTGTGTGTTTGTGTGTGTGCGTGTCTTTAGGAGGGTGGCATTCGTGGGAGTGCTGAGAGCAGTAAGGGGGCAAGAACGTGAGTGGGCAAGCATGGCAGTTCTGCTCCGGTGAGGTGAAGGGGAGCGTGACTCTCCTGCCTGCCCTTGCTCGCCTTAGTCTCACCCTGACTTGCCTCACCTCCCCTCGCCTCTCTTCACCATGGTAACTCTAACAGCAGAGTTAGAGACTGTGTTCATCTCTCCAATAAAAGAACACCATAGAACATGGGACACACACCATGACAACTTCGATTGGTGTGGTGTATGTGGTATGTGGTGGTGTGTGTGTGTGTGTGTGTGTGTGTGTGTGTGTGTGTGTGTGTGTGTGTGTGTGTGTGTGTGTGTGCGAGGGTGTTTGAAGTGCATTTGTCTCTTTTTTTGTTTAATTAGTTTGTATGCCATGTGTGTTGTTGATCAAATGTTTCCGCAGGGTCGTGCATATTTGTGTTGTCTGAAATAATTGTGTTTGATCGTGATGTGAGACATGCTATGATCTTGTGCATGTGTGCATGTGTTTGTGTGCGTGTTTATGTGCACATAGCTGCATGCCTTGGCTCTCTCCCTGCACAGAGAGGGGGGGAGGAAACGCAATGTGCTGTTTCTTCCTGGAATGCTAGCTTACTCAAGAGGTTCATTAAGGACAGGGTTCACTGTGGCCAGTGACCCAGCACCTTCTCCACTGCAAATGCCATGTGTATTATTCAAAAACAAACAGTTCCTTTACACAGTCTCACGTCAAACTTTTTGTCCAACTAAAAAAGAAAGTATTCTTGTAACAGTACACTTACGCAAGTCATGAACAAAAAGTATGAGTTTTTAATGAGAATAAACAGTCATAAGTAAATATTGACACGTTAAGAACTCTGGGCCTTACATTCATCCTGGGTTGATCTTGTAAAAACAGAAACTAATAACATCCACCAAAAAGCACATTATCGCAATCAATTGAGTATTTATTAGCTGGCCCTTAAGGTCCCGTAACATTTAAAGAGGGATCAACAACGATACCTAGGAATTATTTGCATTCTTGACTTAAGCTCAAAAAGGAGATTGATGCTCTGTCTTTTTCACTGTTTGAGATGTTCCCATCATCATGCTGAGATAACTCCAGGAGAGAGAGAGAGAGAGAGAGAGAGAGAGACAGAGAGAAAGAGAGGGAGTCCTCTTATTTCCTTTGGGCTGTGTACTATTCAACATTTTGTGCCGCCGCACCCACCAAGCAGCACGCACGCGGGGGGAAAGAGGGATCATTATGCGTTTGGCAGATTGCAGTGAAAGATGTACTGGCGCCAGCCGAGCGTCCTAATAAAAATGTTAATTACAGAATTTAATAAACAGAAACACGTGTCACGTCGTTCAAGCACTCCCTATCGGAGGAAAAAAAAAAACTCCAGGCAGCTTTGGAATGAAATGAACAGACTCACATCAGGCTTGCCATCATTCATAGCTAGACAGAATAGTTGTTGTTCCTGATTGCACATGATTTCAGACTTGGGAATATAGATTTGATTGTAGAGTAGATTGTAGATTTGATCACAGATTAACGTCCTAGATTGTAGATTAGCTCATATGCACCATTAATCTTTGCTGTGCTTCACTTTTGGATAGCTTTGTGCCCTTACAGTGCAACAGCCTGAGCGTTAGAGCCATTTTTCCCTAGACTATGGCAAAGTGCCAGCAATAGAGATGGGCCTATGCACTCAGACTGCCATAGCAAACTGCTAGGAGCCTTTAAAAAGGCAGTCAGTGTTTGGTATCTGTAGTCTTGGCTTCAAGGCCAGGTATAGTGATCGTTTTTGCAGCACAGGCACCTTCATAACAAATATTGAGGAGGAGTGTTTAGACCAGGGGTGCTCACACTTTTTCAGTGTGCGAGCTACTTTTAAAATGACCAAGTCACAAAGATCTACCGACCCATAAAAGCGTATGTTATTTTAAAATGTATTGAAAATTCCAAGCCAATATTTCAACAAAATATGCTCTGAACATGTTTTTGTAATTGCCATATAATAATAATAATAATAATAATAATACAGTGACTATGTATAATAATAGTATTAATAATTAGTTCAGAGTTTAATTCGAGTAGAATAATGAGTAGTAGTAGTAGTAGTAGTTTTTAAGGACAGTAGTTGCGCACAGGCCTTCCCTTGCGTCTCCAACTCTGACTGCAGGGTCGGGAAATTTGCCAAGTCATGGCGCTGAAGCTTTGAGGACAGATGTTTCATTTTTCGTTTGAAGGCATTGACTGAGCTGATCATGTCGATCACCGTTTTGTCTTTTCCTTGCAGCTCTTGATTAAGGTCATTCAGCATGTTTGTCAAATCGGTTAAAAAGCCAAATCCAGCAGCCACTGCTCGTCATTCAGCTGTTTGTATTCTGCACGTTCACGGAAAAAACAGAATTTCCCGCGACTAAGCCACCTCACGTCAGTGTGTAACTCAGAGTGGTCGCTGTCAGCCTTCTCCATATGTGCGCGGAATATGTGCCCGTCTTTGAAGTGCTCCAGCTTTAATTGAGCAGGCGATCTTCGTTGCCACGTCCATGATCTCTTTCATGTTCAGCATCTTCGCGCATAATGCTTGTTGGTGGATAATGCAGTGGTAATTCACGAAGTCTGGAAAAGCATCGTCCTGTCTGCACCTGGCAATGAACCCATTCACGCGACCAACCATTGCGGGCGCTCCATCCGTGGTGATGGACACTAACTTGTACAGTGGGAGCTGAGTTTTGTCGCTAAAGTTTTTAAACGACTGAAAAATGTCCTCTCCTCGCGCATGTTCTTTCAAGGGAATCACTGTCAATAGCTCGTCCTTTGCAGTCATATCACTGAACACCATACGAATGTAAATGCACACCTGTGCTGTGTCACTCACGTCCGTAGATTCGTCCAACTGCCGTGAGACCTGGCCCATCAACTGGCTCCAGCGCAAAGGTTGATGGGTCCAAATGTTTGGAGATAGCCTGCTAGTGGCTGGGTGATCGCTGTCTGCTGGTGGATGCGTGAGGGGCCATCAGCTAACTAGCATGTGCAGGATAAACAGGGAACTTTTTTTTTTTTTTTTCAAAGTTGTATGCGATCTACCACTATTGGCCTCGCGATCGACTGGTAGATCGCGATCGACGTATTGAGCACCCCTGGTTTAGACAGAGTAATGGAGAAATACAGTTCACAAGGATCAAGTCTCATCTTCTCATTTTAATTGGGTGCCTAGTTATACCACCCCCCCTTTTCTTTTATTAAGACCTGCAATACGCCCACTATGCATAGAAGGACAGCAACCCATTCTTCCAGTAAGGGAAGGCTAAATTGCCTTGTTTTTGTTTAAAACTCAGTTTGACAAAAAGGCTCTAAAGTTCTGTGGGGGCGTGCAGTGCCTCATTGCCTTTTACCCACCCACCAAGGGGAGAGGGGGAGGGAGGGATGGAAAGAGAGGGAGAGAGAGAAAGAGAGATGAGTTATCAACAAGTGACATTGGGTTGCACTTAGATCTTTCCAAGGTGGTGTTTAGAACCTGAGTCTGTCGTTGTCCACCTTTTTGGCTGCAGCCTAAAGCAGTGCATTTTGCAGAGACATGAATACACACACACACACACACACACACACACACACACACACACACACACACACACACACACACAGATTTTTTCAAAGTTAAGTCTCAAAACAGACACACACACATATAAGTGGTTACACACAGACACCCCCACACACAAGACAAACATCTTTATAGGTGAAAAGAAACGGTTATTGAATTGAGAAGAAAAATGATAAGGGTACAGGCAGGCGGGGTGTTGGAAAATATCATTATCAAGACTATTATTATTGGAGGCCAGCAGTATTTTTCAAACTTTATTCCTTCTCAGTGCTTGTTTTTCTGTCTCTCACACTCACACGCACGCACACACAAACACACGCACGCACACACAAACACACACACACACACTCTTACACACAATCACTAATTCGCTTGCTCTATCCCTCCTCTCTCACGCAGTCTGTGTCTTTTCCTGTTGTCCCTTTCTCTGTGTTAATGTGTGTGTGTGTGTGTGTGTGTGTGTGTGTGTGTGTGTGTGTGTGTGAGAGAGAGAGAGAGACAGAGAGACAGAGAGAGAGAGAGAGAGAGAGAGAGAGAGAAAGAGAGACTGAGACAGAGTTGTAGAAGTTTTCTTGGATTGCTCTTGTGAAGAATATACTGTTTAAGATAGCAGTGCATTCAAGGGCGCTGTGCTTGCTGAAAGCTGCACGGTGTGTGTGGGTGTACGTTTATCTACATTGATTGTGACAAGTTCAAGGCCATGTTGTATATTTCATCATTTCAGCCTCTGTAGTGATGCTTTAGTGTATGTTTGTGGCAATATGTGTGTGTGTACAGCATAAAAGATGTGTACTGTGTGTAGATTGTGTGTGTGTGTGTGTGTGTGTGTGTGTGTGTGTGTGTGTGTGTGTGTGTGTTTGTGTGTGTGTGTGTTTTCCAACTAGGAGATGGCAAAGCAATTGGTAGGCCAACGACAGAATGAAACCATGAAGAAAGTAACGGTGGCCAAAGTTCAGAGGAGGAGTAAAGAGAGATGCTAAAAAAAGAGGAGAGGAGAGAAAAGTAAAGACGAGACAAGAGGTGAAGGTAGTAGGGGGATGAAAGTTAAATGACATGAGCAGAGGATTGGAGAGATACAAAGTGATAGTGGGCATTGGACAGATAAAAAGGATGAAAGAGCACAGAAAAGACAGGACAATGGAAAAGAGAGTACCAAAAAAAGAGTGAGGGGCAGGGGGGAGGAGAACAGGGGAGAGGAGGGGAGAGATGAGGGGAGTTAGAGTAAGGTAAGAGAGTAGGGGACAGGACATCACAGGAGCAGAGGATAGTGTGGGTGTGGACGTCATCTGGAAAGTTCCGCCGTCCCCCGGCCCATCTGGAGGCAGCGGCGGGCCCAAGGACACTGCGGGAGGACGGGCTCATATTTAGCCCACAGCCAGACGGAGATGGACAGCACAGCATCCCCTTCAACACGTCACACACACACACACACACACACACACACACACACACACACACACACACACACACACGCACACACACACACTTGTCTCACACCCTCTCCTCTCCTCACCTTTCCTCTCCTCTCCTCTCCTCACCTCACCTCACCTCACCTCTCCTCTCCTCTCCTCTCCTCTCCTCTCCTCTCCTCTCCTCTCCTCACACTTTAACAGTGTCTTTTTAATGTAGCTTGTTAAAAATACAAGCCCCACAGAACCAACTCAATGTTATAAAAGTCAGTACTCCCTCCATCAATGGGATTGGAAGGAATCATTGTTTTTGTTAATACTTGGTATGTCCCGTTCTGCTTTTGATGACAGACCATGATCCAGCTTGGTATGGGAGATACCAGTTGCGATGGACGCAACCCTGTCGGTAACACAGTCCTTGTTCTCACAGTTCTTCGTAATCATTCTCTGAGCATCTTTTTCAGCACACTATTTGCTTACATTTCCATACCAATTTTATTATTATTTCTTATCAATTCAGACTTGTGTAAATGAGTGCACCATTTCCTGATGTTCTGTCTCCAGGGGGCTGTGTGCGTCAGTCTTTAGGGTCCGTGTGAAAACATTGGCTGTCACAACGGGGCAAAACATTCCGCCATCTTAAGAGCACTCCAGCCATTTCCACTTTCTATTTTTGTCATTGGGATGTTTTTTGTTTTCTATCCCAAAACTGTCCATTTGTGTGACTTCTATTTAGTATAGTTAATTTATTTATGTACAAACATTTAGTTTTTCCCCAATGTATTTGTTGCCTCACAACTTAATTGATTTTGTCATTTCTCCTTATGAGTTAACTAGGGTTTGATCAGCCATTATCTAAGCTGCTGTTTGTCTCAGTTTGTTAGATTGTGGTGGAGGTAGGTCTCTTTGTCTAAGGTTTAGTTTTGTTTAAGTTCCCTTATTTTGGTCCCAGAACTTTATCTTAACCTTTATATTTATTTCTAATCATAATTTTGAGAAACAAATTCTTGTTATTTTTGAAACTTTGTTGCTGCATCCCTGTGCCTTGCTGCATGGTCCTTTACACCAGTGTTGCACAAACTCCACGAGAGATGGTTTGACATTTTTTAAGAGTGTTCACGTCACCTTTTTTTCAGAAGCCATTCTGCTGTTCTATTTTCCCTGTAAAATACATCAGAAAGGTGTTCTTTTGGACTTGAATCAAGCATCATACTTGGCCAGGTTGTAGTTTTCCCTTTTTCTTTTTGTCGAAACTCTTGTGTGATTTTGGCAGTGCACTAGTGCTGGCATGTGGTGTTCATCCGTTTTTTTTTGTGTTTTTTTGTCCCTGTCATCTGTCATCACAGAGTTACACCACCTGGGGAGAGAGGAATGAGAGAGAGGGAGAGAGAGATGGAAAGAGAGAAAGGGATGGAGAGATAGAGCTAGAGAGAGAGAGACAGAGACAGAGAGAGGGAGAGACAGAGTGAGAGAGACAAACAATAATAAAAGATTGAAAGATTAAGAGATGGGCATGAGAAAAAGAGTCAGACACACATAATAAAAGTTCAATATAAATGAACTTTAGTGGCCTGTGTCTCTCTAGTGGAATGTCAATGCTTATGTAAATTCCTGTGTGGCAGGTTACTGGATGGCTCACTTTGCCTGTCTGTATATCTGTCTGTGGTCTGTCTGTGGTCTGTCTGTCTGCCGTGTCTGTCTTTTTTATTTTCTGTGGAAACAGTTGTAGAGCTGTCTGTCAGTTAGTGGAAAATTACCCTCACTGTCACAGCTTTGACCGGCTGTGTTGTCACTTTTTAACATGAATATAATTGTCTGTGACTGAACGCTCGCTCGCTCGCTCTGGCTCTCTCACTCTCTCTCTTTCTCTCTCTCTTTCTCTCACTGCCTCTCCCTCTCTCCCTCTCTCTCTCTCTCTTCCGTGTGTAAATGTATGTCTCTACACAGGTGTTTCTCTGATGGGCTGCCTCTCTGCATATCACTGCAGATTCTGCTCCTTTCTCTGAAGCACAGGCATAGCAATCCACATTTTTACACATTGGAAAGCAAGAAAAAAAGAAAGAAAGAAAGATAAAGATTGGTAGAAATGAAGTAAAAAGATAATTGGAATAGAAAGGTAAAAGAGAGAGAAGGAGACAGGGAAAGACATAGATTCTTAGTTATATATTTGAGCATCTGATGAAAAATGTGTGTGTGTGTGTGTGTGTGTGTGTGTGTGTGTGTGTGTGTGTGTGTGTCTGTGTGTGTCTGTGTCTGTGTCTGTGTGTCTGTGTCTGTGCATGTGTGTGCGTGTGCGTGTGTGTGCATGTGTGCGTGTGTATGAAAGTGTCGGTGTTTGATCGATGGTTCCCAGAAAGCCCCGGCACAGTATGCTGTTTTAAGAATACTCGAGTGTTACAGAAATGGGTATTTGAAGATGTCACATTTATACACATGTCCACACTCACCTTCTCTTCTGTCCAACCCCCACAAACACATACACACACACACACACGTGCACACACACACACACACACACACACACACACACACACACACACACACACCCACACACACAAAATTGCACTTACAATTGAAAACGAGAGAAGCTTGTGTCTGTCTGTGTGTCAAACTCTGCAGCATGTCCCTTCAGACTGAGTGTGTGTCATGATTATAAACCCACAGACCCACAGTCTAGACAGCTAGTCCAGTCACAACCAGTTAAATGCATGTGCATGAAACAGTTGAAGGTGACTGTGTGTGTGTGTGTGTGTGTGTGTGTCGGTGTGTGTGTGTGTGTGTGTGTGTGTGTGTGTGTGTGTGTGTCAGATTAGCTGAGCATAATGAAAAGTTTCAATTTGGAGGTATTTTACATGAACCTGCAGTAACAAGAGCAGTAAAGTTAAATAATATATTATTATTACTACAGTTAGCCCTATAAGTTGTCAGAGGTTATAATAATTATTAACCCATAATTATTATGAATGTATGAAAGTGTATGCTGCTAATTATTTAGGTTTTATGTCCATTCTATCACAGTATCCTAATATCGTAAAAATATATATATAATTTAATTATATTTTTTAGTCATTCGTATAGTATGTCATTTATCAGTTTAATAAGAAATGACACATTAAAGAAGTGCATGAACTAACTGAGAGCAGAGTTTTGGCATGTTAGTGTCTCTTGTGTCAAGTTGTGTGGTGTGTGGTAATACAGTCTGTTAGTGTCTCGTGTGTCAAGGGGGGGGATTGACCAAGGTGTGGATGTGTGGATGTTAGGTAAGGGGTATGTGGTGGTTGAGGGGCTGAGGTGAATCTCGTGGCTCAGGAGGTGAGTGGACGTGTATGTCATAATTAAGCGGGTGAGGTGAACAGGCTGGTCTGGATGGGGCCTCTGCGCTCCATGGCCTCCCAAGAGGCTCTCACTCACCAGAGCAGCTCGGCCATTGCCAACACTTTCACTGCTGTATAAACACATTCCAGTGCCCTCAGGAGAATTTACACTGTGTGAGTGTGTGTGTGTGTGTGTGTGTGTGTGTGTGTGTGGTGATCCTGTGAGCATAAATGTGCCTGCATGTGTGTTTTTGCTTTCATATACTGTATCTCAGTGTGTGTTTCAGTGTGTTTTGTTGTATGTGTACATCTGTTCTTGTGTGAGTGTGTGGATGGGGGGATCATTTTTGTGTGCATTTGAATGTGTGTGTGTGTGTGTGTGTGTGTGTGTGTGTGTGTGTGTGTGTGTGTAGAGGATAAAGGTTTGAGTTGTAACAAGACGAGAGTCTCCCGTGTGTTGACAGGGTGATTTACTGACCTGTCTCACAACAACCGATAGATCTGATTGAAAAAGCAAAGGTATCAAGGGAGAGAGCTGAATATCTTACCTCACACACACACACACACACACACACACACACACACACATACACAATAACACACAATAACACACACAATAAATGCATGAACACACAAAAATAGTGGTCAGCAGATGCCCAAAGCTGTAAGAGTGCACCAAAAGATATCTAGCACCAAAAGATAAGAGTAGGAATTAAGTGTAATTATCTGCAAGTCAGTGTCTGGTGTTGGATCGAATATTGTCCCGATATGGACAAAAAAGCTGGATCGGGTATCTGAAAAACCTAGCCAATCCATGGGCCGATCTGCTCTCTTCAACTAATGACCATAACTGGAATGTTCTTGAGATGAAGACGTAGCCTAACATTGTTCGACAGTCCATATCTTGGCTTCTGATTGCCTATATTTGGTCAAACTTGACATGCAAACTACACTGATTTCTTTGAATGTGCGCCAAAAGTTGTGGCATTTCATCACAGGGAGTGCTGTTTCCAGTCGAAGCTAGAAGTCCAGAAACATCCAAGAAGTCTAATTTACTCACCAAACATTTTGCCAAAAACAATAATTTCAATGTTACGCCACAATCAAAATTTAACACATAGCTTCTCACAAAGGTGTATCAATCCAGCACATAAACACTCGCTTGTAGCATACTACCAAATAGTAAAATGGGTAAATGTAAAAATTGTGATTTTGAATTGCCAATATCTTCGACCGAAGCCAGTAACTTGAGAATATTTGTCAGGTCAATCAGCAAGACAACCTCTGAAAGCATGCCAAGTCACATGACATTTCATGCATAGGAGGTACTGTAATTTTACAGGATCACATTTTGGCTATTATCTGTAGAAGGCTATGAAGGCTGCCAAAATTCTTTTTACTTATTATATCCAAAAAAATCCCACACATTTTCCCATTAACTCCTCCAAAATGACACATCTGCTTGTAAAAGCACTTTCGACACTCTCTTGAACCAATTAAAATCTGCATCTTTGTTTTGACAGTATAAAAACAAACATTTTCACAACACCATTCACAACACCACTGGCATTTACAGGAAGAATAGAACCAAGAACACTATGAACCAAGAACCTAGCTAAAACGGGAATGTAAACCACACACCAAGTTTACTCAAAAGAGTTACAACAAAGTGATGGCCCCGCTTATCAATCATTTGGGCATAAAATCTTTAGCTTTTTTCCAGCGGTAAAAGGCAACTGCTCAAGGCGCCATTTTGCCTGCCACATTGCATAAAAACAAAGTTGCACTGTAAATTTCACTACTGTCACATAGGTTCATGCTGAGAAATTTGTGTGAAGTGAAAGACACCTAATTAGACCTAGTGCTATAAACACAATACCATTGCTGAAGCATAGTTGTTTATTTTTTATGATTACCTAAATAACAGTGTATTAATTGTATGTGTATACATTATATTGAATAGGCCTTTTATGTCTTAGTTATGAAGATGTTTATTAATTCAGTGGTGATATCGGATCTGTATTGGGTATTGACCATAGACTATTGACCGATATGCAAAACCCAGATGTCGTTATCGGTATGGGAATCAAAACAGCTGAATCGGTGTATCCCTAGTCCGGTGTCTGATTATGTAGGTTCATGTACAAGTTTCAGTCCATGGATGACAAGCATGTCATAGTCCAGTCCAGCTGAGTTCACAGCAGAGACTCTCCTTTCAGGATATTTGCCCAAAATGTCTGTGCTACATGTGCTAAACAGACCTTGTGTAACTAGTTCGCTAGACCTTGTGTAACACATCACCAGGAACAATCACAGGAGATTGTAATGATAAGAAACTATCTTGACTTTGGTATGGAATGGTATACTGAAAGTTATCCATGTGTACCCCTATGAAAATAGGCTTACTAAGATGTAGCAATATAAGTATTACCTATAGATGGCGCACTACGCAGCCAGAGAATATTGATCAACTAGACACTTCTTCTACTCTTTTTTTTTCAACCCAGTCTTTTTCTCTCTCTGAACGTGAGTTTAATGAACGCCTTACTTTTGACTGTAAAAAGATAACTCTTAAACTTTGATATTTTCCATCCAGTTAGTCTTTAAGTTACCCTTGTACCTGAAACGAAGTTTGATGCAAGAAAGCAACACTGTAGCACTGAGTTCTACCTTCTTGAGGTGAGTTGAGCATGTTTATGTCCTCTGCTAGATCAGTCATCGCTAACCATGCAGAGATTAACATTTAGCTTACTGAGAAGAAAGATTCCTATAAAACCAGTCCGTGTAAATGTTGAGAATTGTGTTATGTTCCTTATGAATTCTGATATGAGTTATCACAGTTACAAATGCACTAAGCGTTTGACGGTAATGTTAAGTTTTAAACCAGTTTGGTATATTTCGTATCATCGTGCTCATCTGAATAGAGGTAGCGAATGCTCTTGTTTGCTGGCGCTGCATAACAGCGTAGTGAATATCACTCTGAACATTGAGTGAAGCCTGGCACTTGTTTTGTTGCATTATGCCACTCGATTTAAGATAATTAGCGAGTGGTATTGTTTTTTTTCCCTATAACTTAACTGCATATGCAGTCCTTTTGAGTTTGTGTATATTTTGTAAAAAGGATATGAGTAGGATATGAGTAATGTAGAAAAAAGACAAACACTCTGTTTTGTTAAGTTAAAAAGTATACTTTATTGTTTAATTTATGCAATATATTTTCTTTACACTGGAGCACAAGCTTGTAAGTAATGCCAATGCTTACATTGCAATATTATTAGTTATTGTGATGGGTAATTCATCTCATTGTTAAAAAGGGGTGTATCCTTAGTTATTGGTTACACAAATGGATGACAGAAAATAGGTTAATGCTGTCTCATATTAAGAATAGAATTACAACAGAATCCCTTATTATTCTGCACTTTGTAGATTGGTTTTATGGTGAGCGACAGATTCTGATCCAAGATGGCGCATCCAGCCCAATCAGACTGAAGACTGGGGACAGTCAAGGAATCGGTGTGGCCAGCCGTGTGTCTCAGAGGAATCCTGGTATTTTGATCGATTCATCGACACCAGATAAGAGTATTCGCACTGACTCTTCACAAGCAGTCACTGGATCATTACATACATATGCATTCAAGGATCTACACTTTTTTTGGGATCAGTACACTTTATTTCCGAGGAACTGACTCTTAAAACATTTTTGGATACAAAAAAATGGTGTAAGGACTGAATTCTTCTGGTTGTTATTCTGAAGAGCTATTCTTTCTCTTTCTTTTGGTTTATTTCACAGTATCAAAGGTGAATGCTGTGCAGGATTGCACAGCCATTACGTTAGTCAATAAATTTGTCAACTGTCAGACTCATTTTACAGGTTTCTATTCTAGGTATTTGCCGTCTTTGTAAGTTACTTAAGTACTCGCCTAGGAGCCTAGGTGGATGTTTAGTGCTTATTTTTACTGGTCTAGGTCTACAAGCTCTACACATGTATCAAAGATTTTGCCCCATTTTTGACCTTATAAAGTACAATGCATGCAAGGCATAGTGAACTAGTAGTTTGTGACATGTGAACTTGGTCAGAGCTCACAAGTTGCTAGAATAACTATACCAAGTCCAGCAGAGTTTTTTTTTATGCAACAACAACTGTCATATGGACTTGGCAAAACATGCAATGGTGACAAAACACTGCTAGAACGTGTAACATTACATGATGCTCGGAGAACATACTATTTCAGACATGTGACAGAAAAGCATAAATTTTAGATGGTTGGTTAACATAATGCATTGGAACAAAGGTAACATGATCTACAAGGTATATTATACACCCCCCCCCCCCACCACCACCACCACCACCACCACCACCTGCACACCCTATGACCACCCCCCCCACCCCCGCCCCAAACACACACACACATACACACAAGGACAGACAATCACGTGTCATGCACACACTCACGCCCAGACGCACACACCTAGAATTGTTGGTGAGATGGCTAAGGTCTGGAGGTGACACATGCTTCAGGTTGGTACCAGAGTGAGTGTGAGTAGCTCTCAATAGTGCCTGCCTGATTGGCCCCAATGGACAGATGCTGCTCTGAGAGATAGGGAGTCAGTGTCTGAAACTGTCACAAAGATATGGCTTCTATACGGCTATTATCCTGCTACAGTTAGACTGCAGATTCTGTTGGTCTTACACAGCGATGGGAATAACAGCGTTAAAAATAAATGGTGTTACTAACAGCGCTATTTTTGTCAATGGAAAATCCAATGAATTACTGTTTACATCATTACAATGCCTTTTCCGTTACACACAATAATGTGGCATGTTGCTTCATTCACATTAAAGCTACAAAGATTTGAAAGTTTGTCTTAAGTAAGGTGTAAGGGAGAGGTGGGAAACATATGTGATCATGGTTTCCTAAAATTTCATGATTATCCAAACATCAAACACACCTTGTCTTTTTGGATTGTATTTCAACATTGAGTTGATATAAATATTCTAAACACCATAATTTCATTTTAGCCTTTTTTGACGGCCATTTATGGACTGTTGAGGTTCAATAAATATCTAGGCTTATTCTTCATTGTTCTACTATTAGAAACAGAGTAATGATGATGTATACAGTAGCTTTATTGAATTTGATGTGTACTTGATGTGTGCCTCAGCTCACATTTTCCTCCAGCTATATTAAATGTACTGCAAATTAGTGTAGGCAGTGTTTTCCAGGAATAACTCAGTTGTGAGTTGGCATTTCAACATACATAACATTGAGTTTTATAATTAAACATATAGTAGCTCATTACCTGTTTAACAAAGCAAAATCCAGCCACTCAGTAAACAGCTTAAAGTGAACATTCTAAGCCTTCTGTTGCTGCCTGAGATTTAAAAAACACAGTTATCACCGTGACAACTCCATGGAATGTTTACTCTCATTCTAGAACAACAAACTAGAATCTTCAGTGGAGACAATAAATTTGCTCAGTCTATTTGAGACACCATAGAGAGAAGTAGCAAAATGATGAAGCTCCAGAGTATTTTCAGATGCTGCATTGCAGTGCCCAAGAAGGATCGGGTGCCCAGCAAGGAAGAACAGGAAGAGGAGTCTAAGCACCTGACCCTTATGACGGCCGTTGCTGAGGAATTGAGGAGAGAGGCAATCCACCAGGAAAATGGGGAGAAGGCCAATTCCATCACAGAGCCTCAGCAAAAAGAGCTACCCCTCAAAGAAGGGCCCGTCTTTCGCCTCATACTTCCCTGGCACAGGTATCAAACAAGAGTGTCTGTAAAGGCACAGCTTGTTCTCCAGGCAGAGAAGAGAGAAAGACTGGAGATCGAAGTGAGGCACAAGCTGGAGGAGGATAGGAGAGAAATGCTCATCATGTGGTTTACTCGGAGACAAGCTGCAATAAGGAGCGCATGTAAGTGTCATATCATCAACACTGTCCACAGCAAACTTAAAACCACATCTCTTTCCTACTTCCTTCCTTTTTTATGGCATGTTAGGTATAGTCCATGTTTACGTCTGCCGTAACTTCTTGCTTTTTGATCACTTTTTATGACAGCTGAAGATGTGAAACATCTTGCTGCAATAGCAGAGCGAGACCACTTGGAGGAGGAGAGGAGGAGAGTCTTGACGGCTTGTTTCAAGCGGAGGGAGGCCTTCAAAGCAAAGAGGGATGGTGCAACCCCTTCAGCCCTCAAGGGAGCTCCAGCAGCCAACCAGGGAGGAAACTCCTGGGGCAGTGAGGAGCAGTGAGGAAAATGCACCTCTAGCAAAGACTGGGACTGGGCTTTGGGAAACACTTACAGACTACATCTACACATTATTACATACACAGTATTTTGATATTCAGTATTAAACTTAAAATTGTTCAATTTATATGGCATCTGGTTGTTATTTCTTCTGACGGTAGGGGTGACAAACTATTGCATTTTGCTTTGGGGACTGCATCAAGCAATAAAGGAATCATATTTTACTGACCCGTGTACTGGTCTAAGAGAGCTTTTGCATGATTTCATAACATTGCAGTGGCAGTGGATCATCCCAGACAAGAACACCATAGAGCCTTAGTTGATCAGAAACAATTGATTTAGACAAAAGCAACCCCCACCCCCTACTTCACCCAACATGGCACCTTGCGCACGCACGCACGCACGCACGCACGCACGCACGCATGCACGCACACACACACACACACACACACGGTCAGTGTGTGAAAACGGAAACCTCCTCTCCATCTACATGCTCCCCCTTGGCAGTGCCATTAGCAGACATGGAATATCTTTCCATTGCTTTGCTGATGGCACACAGCTTTACTTTAGGACAACCTCCACTTCCTCTGCTCCCCTTCCAACATCCACACTGACCACTATTTAGAGGAGATGGAAGCATGGATGAAGCTAAACTTACTTCATCTGAATAGTTCCAAAATGGAAGCCATCCTAGTTGGCACAGAACATCAGCTCCACTCTTTAGCCATCACCAATACCACTTTCTCTGGCCAAAACATCTCCCTTTCCACATCTATCACCAACCTAGGTATTAAAATTGCTTTGACACCTACATTAAACAGCTCTGTAAAACATAATTTTGCCACCTTTTCATCTGTTGTTCCGAAGCTTTGGAATGCCCTCTACAACCATTTGAGAGCCCTACAGTCTTCTACAGAGTTTTGTTTATATGTAACTTTTTTATAAACCACCCTTTCAACTTTTATTTTTTTATTGACTTTTAATTGTTGTAGTTATTGCTCTGGAACACTTAGAGATTGCTGTCAAATAAACTGCAATACAAATAAAATGTGTTATTACTATTATTAGGATGCTCCTTGCTATTCAAAGAGCAACTGCTGCTCCTCCACCCACAGACTGGCACTCTGTGCTGTTCTCTCACGCCCCTTCTCTCCTTGCCACCCTGTGCCACCTGGAACCATGCCCGCCACTTAAGCGCTACACCCCTTTTTGACTTAATCCCCCAACTTTTTCAGTTGGGTAACACACGGGCATCTGGGAGTCATAGGCGTTTTGTTACAAAAAAGTTGAGGGAATAAATCAAAGTTGCAATTTTTTTCCGTGTTTGTAAATTATATTTTAACAGTAAGTTGGCCTAAACACGACAGGAAATAGGCTTAATATCCTTAACCTTACCAAGCTAATATGTATATATTATACTTAATATATGCATTTTATGTATATATTCAATATATACTGTAATATATTTCTATATTTTAATATATAATATGTAAACAAATATGATTTATTGGTAGGCTACACAAATATGTGCACCTGCATTGTACAAGACCACGGACTTTAAAGACATAAGCCATCACATCTATAGTCTCCTCCTGTTGGAGGTTATTTTAGTGAGCAAGAGTGAGCCGTTGTTCATCACAAATGTTTCCTTCATCTTCTAAACAAAGCAAGGAGACAAACTGACGATGAGGAGACAAAGGTTGCGAGAAAGTTGCTCTGTTTGGTGAAAGTTGAGAGTCGCAGGGTCTGAATAATAATAATAATAATAATCACCCTCCAGGATTTCGCGATGTTGCAATTGCAAATTTCAATGCAAAATCGACCCATCCATACAAATTCACTGTGACTCGCAACTTTCACCAAACAGTACTTTCTTGCAACTTTTGGTCCATCATTGTCTTGTCTTGCTAAACAGTGAGTCTTCTCACTCTGTTTAGAAGATGCAAGAAACATTTGTGATTAGCAACCTTTATTGCAACTTTTTAGTAAACAAGCCGCAAAATCAGGTATTTTAGCCTGCAACTATCTCAGAATTGGCCTGCGAAATCCTGGAGGGACTGAATAATAATACAAAATCCTTCCCTCTGTTTTTTTTGACAAATTGCACCCTGTGTATATGTAATTCATATTTGTATGTGTGTATTTGGGCATGCACTGTGTGTGTGTGTGTGTGTGTGTGTGTGTGTGTGTGTGTGTGTGTGTGTGTGTGTGTGTGTGTGTGTGTGTGTGCATTTATGCATGCTTTTGTGCATGTATGGTGTTCCTTTGCGATATGTACCATCAAACATTTCTTTTAAAAAAGTTTTAAAGTGGTAGTTAATTTTTTCACAGTGTGTGTGTGCATGTGTGCGTGTGTGTGAGTGAAAAAGACAGGGGAAAAGGTTGTCCTAGTGTTACAGAAATCAGTGTACAGTGATCCACTGATCCCACAGGGGGCCTGAGCTCTCTCTCTCTCTCTCTCTCTCTCTCTCTCTCTGTCTCTCTCTCTCTCCCTCTCTCCCTCTCTCTCTCTCTCTCTCTCACACACACACACACACACACAGCCATATATTTCTGAGGCTCAGGACTGGTCACCTCTAGCCTCTCCTTGTTCTCCTCCACTCATCTCTTTTTACTTTTTCCTTTACACACTCACACACTTACACACTCACACACACACACACACACACAAAATATCCTGGGCTCAAATCAAACCTTGACATACTGCCCCTCGTCTTTGCTCTTCTCCTCTGCTGTTGCCGTGGGTTCCCTTGGGAGTGAGGTACCTGAGGAGAGAGTGCTGACAAGTATGGATTTGGATGGAACATTCTGGAAGCAGAGTCATGGCACATGCACTCTTCTCAACCCAATGCCCACTTACATTCCCTGGGGGCAATTGTTCACCTATGCCTTCTGCCTTTAAGCCTTTGCCATTATTCTTTCCTCCCTCTCTCCTCCCTCCCTCCTCCCTCCCTCCCTTCCTCTCTCTCTCTGTCCTACACTCACACCCACACATACACACCATCTCTAAAGGGTGGTGCTCAAATCCACCTGTCAGCACTTCCAAACTTTCCCTCAGTACAGACCTGACCTCCAAACTGCCCTCACATCTGGTTGCTATAGTAACCCCGAAGTTCAAACACCAGTAGCCGGCATTGGTTGTTCCGTCCGCTCTCTCAATGCTTTTGATTCCAGTCCTGACAGTAAGCACAACTACAGTTGACACAGCATCACCTGGGCAACCATCACCATGTAATCCCCCACTCCCACTTTCACACAAATCCACACACACAAATTTACGCTCACACACCCACAGGCACATACACACACACACACACACACAAACACACATGCACCCTTCCCTCTTACAGCACAGGCATATGCAACAGCGCTATGATTGGCCATTTCACGGCAGGCCGGATTTTCAGGAAGCCCCATTGTCTGGTCTAGCGGGTGGCACCACCACGGCATGACATCTGCCTCTGTACCATCCCTTACCACACCATTCACACGCACGCACACACACATGAATACACTTAGACTTCATCAGACAGCACATTGGGGCCTAAAGACACACATATATGCAACCAACACACAACGCATACACACACACACACCCTCACTGAAAAACAATGTCCTCCCACCTGATGCCCAATAATGCCTGCTGGGAAGCCTGGGTGTGCCAGGCTGAGAGTGAGGCGCTGCCCGCTCCAGAGCCCCTCATCTCGGGGTAATGAATGGCCCTGTCGCCGCTCCTCGCCGGCTTATTTACTCACCGGGGATGGAGTTTCATCCGGCCTCTGCTCGCATAAGCAGCTTGTCTCGCCACAAGCAACCGTCTATGTGTGTGTGTGTGTGCGTGTGTGTGTGTGAGTGTGAAAGTGTGAGCCTCTGGGTTTCTCAGATGGTGCTGTTTACTTCTGCTTTCATCCGGTAAGAGGGGGCAGGATTTACTGTTTCTTTGTGTTTCTATGCTTACTGAGAAAGAGAGAGAGAGAGAGAAAGAAAGAGGGAGCGAGAGACAGACAGGCAGAGAGATTTTTTTCTGATCGAAAGAAACAGGGTTTCTTTTTGGTAGACATGATAAAACTGAGACACAGGCCATAATGGAAAAGATATCCCTGTTATCATTTATGTGTCTTATTTGTTATTGTCAATATAATATGGTATGACAAATTGAATTTGTTAATTGGGGAATTTCTATTCTCATTCCTATGGCTATCCACCCCATTAAGATGGACAGAAAAGGAGATGGACCAACAGTTATTGATCCAGAAGGAAATTTAGGCATTAGCTTTTTATCAGTAAAAAAAAAGCAAATCGCAAAAAGAGGCTGAATTTAATTGCAGCACTAAACAGAACCACCATCAATAAACACAAGATAGTAAATATTTTGTATACAAGGATGAGCAATACGTGGAGCATACAGACTAATGGAGAGCTGGAAAGCATACATATCTGGGAAAGCAGATCTTACCCTACAGTCACACAGGTGACAGAGGGTGACAAGACAACACCTGCCGTGTCTCCCTGGGTAGGTGTTTCTTCCTCACCCAAGGGAACCTTTTATGTATAAGTAATTCTAAATGTTTGCACTGTCGCTCACTGGTGTACTGTATGTGTTGCCTTGCCTTTCTGACCTCTTACCTATTTTTGGCCTGTCTAGTTGGAGATGCTTGTCACTATCTCTGTGAATCACCAGTTCACGTAAAATGTGAATGTAGGCTCACCATTTTGTCATTTGTGTGTAGGGTTAGTCATTGGAGAGTAGGAGTCCAGAATAAGAGCAAATGCGAGTAAATGTACGAGTTGAAATTGTTATGACTAAATTCTACTTTAACGAGCACATTTATGCAAGTATATCCTTTTATGTGGCTCCCATTATGTACTTCCTCCTTTATATCCCTCTCTTCCACTCCTCTGCTCCAGCCTTGGCTAACTGCTCATGTTCCACTGATATCACTTATGGCTACAAAAAAAGGATGTCGAAGGAAATGATAGGAGAAACTTATGACGAACTCCTATCCACATATTTTTCTTTTCTCTTCAGACATTCCTCTCTCTGCCTTCCCTTCTCTTTTTCCCCTCTGCCTCCTCCTCCTCCTCCACCCTGCTTCATCCTCTGTTTCACCTTTGGTTCCTATCTTCCACTAATGTCCAATGGGGAATAGATGATGCGAGATGTTAGGGAAGATGATTGGGGAAAGGGGCTCAATGTTGCTTTCCCAAAACATCTCAAATTCTGATTCTTCAGTCCCCTGGACTGTGCCTCTCCTCTTCATACTCTCATATCCACCTCCCCTCCTCCCCTCCTCTCCTCCTCTTCCCCATGTCTTTCCTCACACCCTGCGCCTCCCACTGCTCCTCTCCTCCATGGGTGGAGTGTGGTGGAGGGGTGGGGTGGGGCCGGTGAAGTGAGTGGCGGGTCGGCAGGAAGCCGGGCCGTGACCGTCTGGGCCCGGCTCTCTCCGCTGTGGGGAAACCTGATCTCTCCTCCACCACTGCTCCACTCCCACTGCCTCCACCACACCGGAATACCAATGAGGGGCTCTGGAGCTATACCCCTGTGATTGTGTGTGTGTGTGTGTGTGTGTGTGTGTGTGTGCAGGAGTTTGTGAACATGAGAGGGTTAGTAAGTCTGTGTGGCTGCATTCATCTGTGTATTTATTTGTATGTAGTTGTGCGTGCATGTGTGTGTGTGTGTGTGTGTGTGTGTGTGTGTGTGTGTGTGTGTGTGTGTGTGTGTGTGTGTGTGTGTGTGTGTTTGTGTATGTGTTCAGCTTCACATAATTTGGACACACATGAAGCCTTTCTGTGACAGAAATATGAAGATGAATATTCCTAAAGGTGCAGGTACAGTGCAAGAATAAAGAGGGAGGGAGAGGAGAAAAGAGAGGAGATGCGTGAGAATGATGGGGAGAAAAAGACAGGCTAACAGACACAGAGAGAAAGAAAGACTTCATGTACCCTCTGGCAGTAGGAGTCATCACACATAGGAAGCCATTTGTTTAATCAAGTGAAACTGTAAAACTCCCTTCAGACAGGCTTCAATGTGACGTTCAGTACCGTCGTAGCTATGCTTGTTGGCCCCATTCCCCCATCTCTCACCCGCGGACCCAACCGTGTTTTCCGGCTCTTTCCATGCCTGTGCCGTCACGCATTGCTTCGAAAGCAGAACGCAGGGGCTGCCAGGGCCTGTGGCCCGCAGGGGTAAACTGTGCCACGAAATTAGGAAACAGGTTTAAGGGCAAAATACAGACCTCCCTCCCCACACACAAACACATAAAGACACACACACACACATACACACACACACATTCTCTCTCTCTCTCTCTCTCTCTCTCTCTCTCACTTAGTCAACAACTATGTTATACTCCCCCAGCCTCCCATAAAGAAGAAAGAAATATCGCAGTTGAAATCTAACAACAACAACACTAATTTGATGTGCTTTTTGGTGCAAGCCAGCATGGAGGAAGACTCTGCTCTGAGCATGTCGGGTCACATTAGGTCTCACTTGTGGTCTTTGAGTTGTTGTGACATACACATATCTGCCATGGACATTCCTAAAAGCTTTAGTGTCTAAACACTTACATCATTTGTATGGGAAGAGCCTGCGGAAAGTCACATTGGACATGCTAGTCTAAATACTCATTTTTTTAGTCTCTTAGCATGGTGGATTTCATCTGATTTGATGATGGAGGGTCTTTGTTCTTCAAGTGGTTGCTGTTTATTGTCAATTTGCTCATTGTGTTGTACTACTTTTCTAAGTTTTCACTGCAGATGGTTTGCTAGTCTTTTTTTGCTAAGAGTTGTGGTTAAATTTGTTGTGCTTTGAATGCGACCCTGCTGTCTTTCTGCATCTGCTGGCACAAACTAATTACTTTGTCAGGGAGGGGTTTTTTTGCGTAATGAGAGAGATGGGGTTTGGGAATGCGACACATTAATGAGAAAGTCATTTCACAAAGGTCGGATGCATTTTTTTTGTCTCTATTTTTCCTTCTTGAGAGTGCAAAAGCTGAAATCAAATTAGGTCTTGGACGTTCTTGCAAAAACAACACAAGTGAAGGTTTTTTGTTTCAGGTCTGACACAAGCTAAGAGCATTACAGGTTAGCACACAAAGTCTGTCGTGTGTGGGGTTTGTTTACTTGTCTCTTTCTGAACTGCTAGTAGCAGGTCTTGGGTATTTTGTGGTGGTACAAGGAATGAACTCCGACTTGGAGTTGAGCACAAACGTCTTCTGTGAAAAGAAGCTTTGGTGACAAGACCCCGCTCTTGAACTGCAGCTGAACGTATTAAAGCAGCCATGACCTTATTCTGGCCTTTCCCTCATTTTCCGAAGCAAAGCTTGATTCCCCCATGACTTATGGGAGCTGAGGTTTTTTTTTTGTTTCTTTTTTGTGGAACAAATGCCGCTGTTAGCCAGCCAGCGGAGGTGAATACAAATGCTGCAGCAACATTCCTCTGTTCCCCATAAAAAGAACAAATCTCGAGCACCTGCGGAATAAATAAAACATCCTTCAGTGCGAAGAATGCTAAAATATTTTTTCACAAAAGATGAACCCTTCTGAGAAGTACACAGAGGCATGCTGTTATATTTTATCAGTTTATCTTGGAGTTCAATGCATCTGATAATCACATTATTTATTTATTTTCTGCTGACACATGAATGTGCTTGAAAAAAAAATTAATGGAAGTCTCCAAGAAATTGATCTCCCATGCTCACCCAAAGCTGTACTGAGGCCCCGAGGTTGGCATTTAAACATCACATTATTTCATGATGCATGGATGTCTTTATGTGTGTTTAACCAAAAGTCACAAGAGGCTGATTTGGTTGGGTCTGCTGTGAATGTGCTCGGCACAGCCCAGCCCAGCCCAAGTGAAGCACAGTGAAGTGAAGCATGCATGCGTTAGAGGCCTGCTTTTATTGAGGGCCTGCTTTGAATTTAACATGCTATATGGAGCGTGGCCAGTTTTTCGCCTCCGCACAGTGTACGATCGCCTCGAGGTACGTATCGGAGTTCAGGCACATGTGCACAGCCGCATGTAAAACATGCCCTCGCTACAGGAAAAAGGCCCCGTGAAACCCGAGCCGACCCCGGCCCCATATTAAATGGAGAGATATGCCCGGCTCGAGGGGCAGTGACACGCTGATGAAAGCCCAGAGAAAGTGCTCCGTAAATGGGGGGAAATGATCCCCGAGTCCCTGCCTGGGAATCTCCCGGAGCGCTTGCTCAAGGTCCACCACGACAAGTTGGCCTCTGTTGAGAAGGCTGAGGTGCACTCACACAAGTGAACACTTATATTTGCAGGGAAACGCACACTACCTCATTTCTTGACAGTCCAGTGCCACGGGGAAGGGAGACATGAGGCACAAATAGGACCTGGTTGCAAATTTTGTCTCTGGTTTACCGTTTCATGATCACAGCTACACTCACCCTGCTTTCCCATACAAACATTTACCATTATATCAGACATTTTATCTGAATACAAACACACTCACCTACAACACGACACAGACATATGTACTGTATGGTTATTCTCACTTCAAAGTTGAAGTCCAGCATACTAAGTCTGTAGTATGTTAGGTGGTTTATCTGTAGTGCCATGGTTATTTGTCAGTAATGTAGTATAGGTTGTCCATCTATGGTATTTTCATCTAGTATGTATGATGTTTGTCTGTTGTGTAGTGTGTTGTGCCTTAATGGCATATTGTTAGTCTGTTGTGAGGCATGTTATTCATTTATCCAATAGAATGTTGCTTTTAAAATAGAATCCAGGGAGGGGGGAAGAAGGAGATGTGTAGTACCGGCCTAAAGCATCTCATAAGCCCCTGAACCAGTTTGGCAGGGGTCAGAGCACTTTAATGGTTAGCATGTCTGCCTGCCAGCCTGCCCGCCTGCTCCCTCGCTGCCTTCACCCTGCCAGCCACAGGCAGCCCACCAGAGCTGAGGCTCCACTCCAGCTAGTTTACTGCACATGGGTACCTATGTCTCCCCCGCTTCATTAGGCCCTTAAAGCCCTTGTGTGTGTTTTTACGTTGGATTTTATAGAACTCTAAAGCATTCGCTTCTCCATACATCTAATCCTCAGGCTCTTTAACTGCCATGTCCCTGTGACAGAGCATGTGTATATATTAGGCTACTTTTTCTATATAAAGGGCCATAAAACAACCCCACTGCATTGTGGTCCAACTTCATTTTACCTGCTTACTTTGAAGATGGAGTTGGCAATTTCACTGCTCTTTATAGGAGAACATAGAACAAAACAAAAATACAATTTTATTGTATTTTATGTGAGAAAAAAAACATTAATGAAGCGAATTTGCTGCATCAAAGCTGAACATTTTTTTGTATTTTTTGTAATATCTCTCAAGGTAATGCTCAACGCACCCCTTAATACTAATATCCCAATAATATAATAAAATGATGTATTACCACCACTACTGACAATGTTATAGATTGCAGCACTATTGGTAGTTGCAAGTTACTAGATTAGCCATGTTAGAGACCCTTATCATTTTTCTAATCATGTAAAAAATGGGACAATGTATTTATAGGTTTTACACATTTTTGTACACTTTGTTGTATAGTTTTATTTTTAAAAACGTAAAGAAACATCTGTGCCTCTTTTATAATAATATTCTTCTCAAATGGTAAAGGATCAATCACACGCACACACATGCACAGACACACCTTATCACCTTAAACCGGCACAAACCATCCATACAAACACTCTCTAATTACCCACCCCTACCACATACACACACACTCATACAAACAAGTTCACATAGTCTCTTCTGTCTGTCTGTCTGTCTCTCTCTCTCTCTCAAACACACATACACACACACACAAACACACACACACACACACACACACACTTGCACATGCCAGGGGCTGTATTCGCTCCCTACAAACACTCCATGCATCCTCATACACACACACAGACTCCCACACACGCAAATCCCCAGACTTCGTTCATTTACAGGCGATGGGGCTTATAGCACACCTGTGCTCTATTACAGCTGACTGTAAACCTGTCACTTTGCGTAGTATTTATTTACTTGGCCTCTGACCTCCCTACATCTATTTCAGTGGGGTGCACACCAAACAGGTTGGGAGATGTGTGTGTCTGTGTGTGTGTGTGTGTGTGTGTGTGTGTGTGTGTGTGTGTGTGTGTGTGTGTGTGTGTGTGTGTGTGTGTGTGTGTGTGTGTGTGCATGTGTGTGTGCATGCGCATGCGAGTGTGCGTGCGTGCGTGCGTGTGTGTGTGTGTGTGGACATAGCAGTTGAGTGGCCATCTCTGAGCTTATTTCCCCATTCACCCCCCCCACCACACACAAAAAAAAAAAACAAAAAAAAAACACACACACATGCACACAAACTGCTCTACCCCTAGGAGGGCGACCTTTCTCCCCTGCGGAATCTCCTTCACATGCATGAAGTCAACTCCTAACATATGGACCAGAATATATAGTCAGAGTCTTATCCAAGGTGGCCTGTTGTCAACCAATCTCTTTCTCACTGAGTTTCTAACCAGCACATGAAAGGATGAGAAGGGAAAACATCCCTAAACTAATGATTCCATATTGGGAAAGATAGAAGCTTTGGAAATAGTGGAAGTGGAAGTGATAAACACTCTTCAGTGGAATTCTAAAGAGGGGACGCACAGGTAGATAGAGCCCAGAGATTAGGCCTGATGAAACTATGGTGAAGCAGTAATATAAACTAAGACATACATAATGTAAAGCTGCAAATAATTGCAAAGTAATGAATAGATGCCTGTATCTTTTAATAGGCTGAGGCAGCAAAACATTTAGGCAATAACTGTCAGTCTTAAGTAAAGGCTCGGTCTGATTTTGTCCTTGTCATAGAATTTAGCAATGTGATAGCTCGTGACAGTGTTACATTGTCGGGTTCTAGCAGCAAAGCCTCACACATTCGTGTTGTTGATGTGGTCTATTAACTGGTTGCTAATCATCTTGTTCCGCAGAGGACTGAACTTGCATATACTGGTCAATGCACATATACTGTTGCAAAGACTCACTGGACAGCTGCTGTCTGTGACAGAAAAGAAAGCATCACAAAAGGGCACTGTGGAGCTTCAAGGTGTATG
Organism: Setipinna tenuifilis; assembly: GCA_030347295.1. Taxonomy (NCBI): domain Eukaryota; kingdom Metazoa; phylum Chordata; class Actinopteri; order Clupeiformes; family Engraulidae; genus Setipinna; species Setipinna tenuifilis. The sequence continues at coordinate 26,152,576 of CM059283.1, read as the reverse complement.
GTTAGGAGTTCCACAGATTGTAATGGCTGAGGACATCTGACCTAAGTGCTTCAAGCTCACATTGATCCTTGAGCAATATCTGCCATCTTTATCACCAATGTTATGTTTGCATTAATGTTAATCAATCACACCGACACATGAGTTTAACGTAATATAAGTTTTACTTAACTTGTCTTTGGAACAGGTGTTCAAAGCACTGGAATATTCATTGGTCATGAAAAGCTATATGCATGCACAAGGTTGTCGTGAATTAAGGTTTGCATGAAAATTAAACGCATGTATACAGTAGATGCCTGTCCTAAATGAACACAGGGTCTGTTGAGTCATTTTGGGAAAAAAATACCTAGTAATACCTAGTAATACCCAGCATCCTTGTGTGGGCAAATCTCAAACTGTGAATCTCAAAGTAAAACCATCTCTATTTTGTAGACACCAACTCAACATTCTCACTGAACATGAAGAGAACCCAGACAGACAGCGATTTCAGACAGCTGATGCGTTTGTCCACCCACAGTCACAGCAGGCCTTATCGCCTCTAGCCAGAAATGAGCTCTACAACCCACATCAAGTTGGCAGACCAAATGTACACACTGATGTTTTGTTGCACTGACCTGCTGACACGAACAACAGCAGGACAACCATGACCGTGTTGTGATCTCTGTACACCCATGTGAAAAATTGAGAATGTTATCAACACATCAGCCTTCCAGACAAACTGCAGTTTTGACGTTGAATAGCACATTACATATTATTTTCATGTAAGGGATAAATAACCAGTAGTTACAACTGACACATGGCAAAAAATTGTCCAACAGGATTGCGATTCCCACTCGATTAGGTTGAAGTATCCCTGATCAAGACAATGAATCCCATACTGCTCCCAATAAACTGGTTGGTGCCAGGGTCATGTAGTTACTCACAGACAAAGCAGATATTCTACAAGGTAAGAGTATTAAAACATATACATACTAAACATATTAATCTTTCCCAACTAAACAGAATATTACATTTAATTAATTTAATTAAAAGTCTCTCCCATGTCAAACATATTAGTAAAAAAGCCCAAAATCACATCACTAAGACAGGCTGTTATGAGACTATTATGAGACTATTATGAGAACCAAGACATCACATCAACTTGCACAAAACTATTTTTAAAGAGAACTTTTGCTATCTGCCACTGCATAATGCAAGCTGATACAAGTAATAAACATGCAAATTTGCCATTTATGTAAACATAAAATGTAAAATGAAAATGAAACATAAGCATGGAGTTTGCTTGTTTTGCTTGGAAAAAGCAGCATTCATGCAAGCAATTTGGTTGTTAGTGTCTGCACTCTGCACCTTATTCAGTAGTTTCTTAGGGTCAAGTTTAACAAAAAGCTTTTGAGAAACTTCTTCAACTTAGCTGGATACTGTAGGTTCTTTGCATATATAAATCCTTTCAGTCTTCATGCCTTTGTTTTCCTGCCACATCCAGTGAGAACTTCAGTGTCATCTACTATACTGGCCACATCGATTAGGCTAGATCCATTGGATCATCTGATGCAAAAACAGGGAGGATCTTTAAGGTCTGTGGCTGGCACCTTTGGTTATCGTCCTTGATAAAAAAGACATAACAAAAATTGACATTACCACATTAAGCAAACACAAGCCATTCCCTAAGAGCAGCAGCCAGTACAGAAGATAAAATGACTGAAAATCATCATTCTGTTGAGTGTTAAAAACACAGAATACTAAAGTAACAAGGATGATCTAAGTAATAATAATAATAATAATAAAACGAACAGGAACAAAAGACAACTGTATGAACATATTTGTTCCTCAGTTATGACAAAAATGATGAACTAACCAATACTAATATACATACCTGCCACCTTAAAAAGAGATCCTCATTGTACTCTGTTAAATACTCTCTGAGGCTGCGAATTACACTGTCTTTTTGCGAGTCAATACTCTACTGTACTGTACTGTACTGTACAATACTGGGTTGTCAGAAAACTAACTGGGTACTCATTATCTTCATCTAATCATCATCTCATCTTATCATCATCTAACTGATAATAACAACATGTAAATACATAAGTGTTTGGATGAGTGAGTGAGAAAGAGGGCATGAGTGAACAAGGGTGTGTGAATGAGTGTGTGGAAGAGTTATTTTACTAAATATGTTGCATTGTATCTCAATGTATGTGAATTAAAAATAAATAAATAAAATGTACCTGCCGCAAAGAATCGACGGGAAAAGTGAACATTGCGCTTGGCACATGATTCAAAACGGTTGGTCTTGAGTCCTATTTAGGCAAGTCCTATCTAGATAATGTGAATTTCTGCTGGCAATACTAACAATGTGCTCACACAGAAAAGTAATGACAGCATGGGCATGTTGCAAATGCACAGAGTATCGTGGCAAAATAAAGCCCAAAGTGTGTTAACTGTTCATGAATGGATTTACGACAAACAAACAGAAAACCAAGCAAACAAACTATGGTGAAAACAAGAGATGTGCAGTGGACTAAAAGTGATTTGGAAATTCTTACTTGATCTTCACGAAACAAAGCAGGCCATCTCTCCATAAAATCTCGAACAGATGGGCTGTAACTGACTACTTCCTGTTGTAGAATTGTGAAAGTTTTGATCTTTTTTCTGCAGTTTTTTTATTGTGATTTTTCGTCACTTTGTAAACCAAGTCAAGTCTCTTTTTTAAAATGTACCACTGGATAGGAAGGAAGATAGTTTATTGTGGTGATCTTTTGGATAGGCTGTATAATGGAAGATTGCCTCTGTAAGAGTCTGCTTAAAGCTTTGGCTGACTTTACACTTGCATCATGGAAGAATGTACCATTTGCAAGAAAATACTATTTGCTTCTTGAACAATCAATTCCTCATTCCTTGAAAACTATTTCAAAGTGAGCAGGCCATGGATTTAGGTGGCAAGCAGCTGGAAGCAAAACTGTCTCTTGAGCTTGTTGAACAGCTACAGTACCATCACAAGTCAAATCCTCCAATAGAACTACAGGTGCTGGCTATATAATTAGAAAAAAATATGAAAAAGTTGATTTATATCAGTAATTCCATTCAAAAAGTAATACTTGTATATTATGTTCATTCATTACACACATCTTCCTCTTCACAATACCACATACATTTTCTATGCGGTTCAGGTCAATCAAGTTTGCCGACCAATTAAGAACAGGGATACCACGGTCCTTAAACCAGGTACTGGTAGCTTTGGCACTGTGTGCAGGTGCCAAGTCCTGTTGGAAAATTAAATCTGCATCTCCATAAAGTTGGTCAGCAGCAGGAAGCATGAAGAGCTCTAAAACTTCCTGGTAGACGGCTGCATTGACCTTTGACTTAAGAAAACACAGTGGACCAACACCAGCAGATGACATGGCACCCCAAACTATCACTGACTGTCAAAACTTCACACTCGACCTCAAGCAACATGGGCCTTTTTCTCCAGACCCTTAATTTTCAAAGGACATGCAAAATTTACTTTCATCAGCAAACATAACTTTTAGTCTCTCAGCAACAGTCCAGTCCTTTTTGTCTTTAACCCAGGCAAGACACTTCTGATGCTTCTTTTCTTGCTCAAGTGTGCCTTAACACAAGGAATGTGACAGCTGAAACCCATGTCTTGCATACGTCTTTGCGTGGTGGTTCTTGAAGCACTGACTCCAGCTGCAGTCCACTCTTTGTGAATCTCCCCCTATTCATTTTTTAATGGGTTTTGTTTCACAATCCTCTCCAGGGTACGGCTATTCCTATTGCTTGTACACTTTTTACTACCATGTCTTCTCCTTTCCTTCGCCTCTGTATTAATTTGCTTGGACACAAGGCTCTGTGAACAGCCAGCCTCTCTACCAATGACTTTTTGTGTCTTGCCCTCCTTGTGCAAGGTGTCGTCTTTTGGGCAACTGTCAGGTCAGCAGTCTTCCCGATGATTATGTAGCCTACAGAACTAGACTGAGAGATCATTTAAAGACCTTTGCAGGTGTTTTGAGTTAATTAGCTGATTAGAGTGTGGCACCAGGTGTCTTCAATATTGAACCTTTCCACAATATTCTAATTTTCTGAGATACTCAATTTGGGGTTTTCTTTAGTTGTCAGTTATAATTATCAATATTAAAAGAAATAAATACTTGAAATATGTCAGTCTGTGTAAAATGAATGTATACATTATAGAAGTTTCACTTTGAATGGAATTACTGAAATAAATAAACTTTTTCATGATATTCTAATTATATGACCAGCACCTGTAAAGGTACGAGTGATGGGCTCCCTGGACTCTACTTCCAAAGTCTTTGCCTCCATACAGTACAGAATATTCCCCCTGAAGCTGGAATGTGTCTCGAATTATTTCCAAGAGGTCATCTACTGTTTGAGAAATCCCTGAGCAAAGCCTTTTTTTCTAATATTATGTTGGCCTACCACCACTCTTAATTGGACTGGTATTCTTGATGCTTGTAGCATGTAACATGTACCGATCTGTGATGCTATTATTATTGTTCAAAAAGCCTTAGTCCAATATAAATCTAGAATGGCAGTACATACAGATCCTCTGCCAAGCAGATCATGTTTTATGTGTCCTTTAATTAGTAGGTTGATATGTTACAACAAAAAAACGAGACGTCGACTAGCCACCAAAAACGACTTTAGCTAGTTCAGAAATCAGCACATTTTTAGCTAATTTTCTGTCTCTATCCCAGGAATGTCCTCTCCGTGGTGGGAAGTAAATATAGGCAATTCAGTTTCCATACGTTTTCCCAACAGAAAACAAATACTGCGAACTTGTCTCAGTGTAAAAGCAAGGTGTTGTTCATATACAAAAAGTATTGTCTCCTTTATGTTAACCGACAATGGAATTTTTCAGAGACGGAAAATTAGCTGAAAATTAGCTGATAGCAAATTTGTGAATTCCTAAATTACTCTAAATAACACACTTCACACCAAGTCATGACTTAACCTACATGCTACTAGTACGTTTTAACGTTTATAAACACTCATCCTTGCTTATTCACACCAAATGAACTTACCTGTATTGATAAAATGCTGCTCAAGCATCAGCTCAGTCTGTTGATTCAACTACTTCAAAATGCACCATTGATGCCGACTGATCGAGAATTTCAAATGGGCTTGCACCTATTGCGCATATTTATAGAAAGCAAATGTTTTTTTGTGTACGTTTTTTAGGACATCAGTTTTACATGATATAATTAATCATTTCTTGCATGAAATTACATTACAACATTATATCAGCATTATACAACAAATTATATAGCCAAGTGTCTTTTATTTAATTTTACTGTCGATAACAGAGAATTCATTATTTTTATGTCAAATCAATACATTAGATCAGTGGTTCCCAAAATGGGGGGCGTATTGCAGGGGGGCGTGGAGGGGAGGGGCGGTTGAAATTGAAACGGTTAAAACAGTGCTGTTGCACATAGACACTGTGAATAAATGTGTTTATATAATATAACCATTTTATTGGTCAGTATTCACTAATTTGTATGGTTATTGGGTGTATTTGTACTGTTTGTACTGCGCGGGCCCCAGCAGAAAAGTTTGGGAACCACTGAATTAGATTATGTTAAATTTACAACAGCCAAGAGTTATTTAGTAGTTTTTACAGTGTATGTGAGTGAGTATGTGAATGGATGAATAGGATGTGTTACATTGTAAAGCCATTTGGATGCTCTGCTGAGTGGAAACACACCATATAAAAGCAGCCCACTTACCATTGCCGTTTGATTAAAGTTCGGTAACCCTTTTTACAGAATCTTAACAGATGGTTTGTTGTGGGTTGTTCATCTTCAGTCTATCTAATTTCTCACCTAACATAATCTAGAGAGTTTCAGCAGATAGTTAATTTCTAATCTGAGTGACTCTGTGCACCACCTATAGGGGACCATCCAAACCCAGTGTGACCAGAACTTGTGTCCCAGATCCCTGCTAATGCTGCCTTTACTGTGCCAAGCGGGGCCTGCCGCTGGTGCCACTAATCCCTGCATCTTATCAGAGCAATCAGTGCGTTTGAGGCAAGAACACTTGTAGACCGTGACCGAGAATTACACAACAGCCTGTGGTGTGAGCAGAGGAGGGGGAGAGATGGGAGACTTGGAGCTAGAGAGGTTAGAGTGAGACACACACACACACACACACACACACACACACACTCACACAAGCATAAATGCGCAAAGACATGCACACACACATTCTCTTACACACAGGAAGATGCATACACACACTTAAATACACGCACATACTTACACACACACACACACAGACACACACAAAGCAAAAACAAAACACACACACACACAATCTGATGAAACTGTGAGAGACAGGATGTGTTTCTGTGGGTGAGAATGTCAAAGAATGATAGATAGAGAGAGAAAGGAGAGGAGAGGAGAGTGAGAAAGAGAGAGTAGGGGGGCTGCAAAACACAATGTCCAAATGTACCAGAATTCCAGGAATGGAGCAATAGAATTCAAGGAATGGGGAGCTTTGACTGCTCTGAATGTGTGTTGATGCAGATGTGGGAGATAGAGGGGCCGCAAGCTGCGGGGGTGTCAGGCTGAATCTAATAGTGGTCTTCATACAATCCCTGGGTCCTTTCATAACAAGCAGCTATGGACTGCATACAGGCCAGATGAAAGGTGGACTGTTACAAAACCTAGCCAGTCTTTGGATCTGTGTTTTGCTGAAGTCCAATGGACACACACACATACACACACACACACACACACACACACACACACACACACACACACACACACACACACACACACACAGCCTCCATCTAAAAGGCTCAGTGTTATGTGATTGATGTCACCTTGTTAAAATGCCACAGTATTTCACCCCCATTGGATTGTGGACTTGTGGATGGTCTTTTAAACTCCAGTGCACTGTTTCACAAGCTCCCCTGGGATTGTGTGTGTGTGTGTGTGTGTGTGTGTGTGTGTGTGTGTGTGTGTGTGTGTGTATTGAGTAAGTGTGTATACTTGTAGCTTTTAGATCTTTGTGCTGCCAGAGATACTGAGGCTACAGAGTGCTAGAGACTACAGCAGCCTGGGTAGTGACATGCAAATCAAAGCCTTCAATGGATTCAAGATGTTTTCAAATAACTTATGTAGGTGTGTTTTGTGTGTAACTGTGTCTTGTTTCACTTTAACCACATGTCTAATGCGTTAACAATATGCATGTATGTGTGTCTATGTTTGTGTGTGTGTGTGTACCAAAGGCCAGTGCGTCAGTGAGAGTCTTCTCCAGCAGTAAGGTGATGCTGAACCCAGGCCTGGGGTCCCATTGGAGCGCTGCATCTGGAGGATGGGGTGCCCCTGCCCTCTCCCGCCCCCGGGCACCCTACCACACAACCCAGCAGCACACACACACCAGCTACGCATACTGCCAGAGCCAGCCCACTGTGAGTACACGCCTGCACACACACACACACACACACACACACACACACACACACACACACACACACCTGGACACACACAAACTCATATACATACACTCACATACACACTCACATGCAAAACATATACACATTCACACATGGGTGCACACACACATACACACACACACGCATGCATGTACACATAGACAGATTTTTACAGATGTACACAAGTATGCACACCAACACAATATAAACACTCACAGAAGCGCACATGCCAACATACACACATGCCAACACCCAACACACAGACACACGTTAACACGTGCACACAGACACACACAATCTCTTTCTCTTTCTTCCAAACCCAATCTTGCTCACAAGAAATAAGCCTTTCACTCACCCTTACACACACGCTCACACACACAGCCAACACTAACACCACAAATTACACACACTCCCTCGCGTTCTTCCAACTGCTGGCCCATACGCTGCTGATCTGCACTGCTGCGGGTTGTCATCACAACACATTCCCTCCATCGGTGGCCATCACAGGCACCATTGTTCAGAGCTGACTTTCAGCCAGTACCCTCCTCTGCCCTATCTTCTCTTCTCTTCTCTTCTCTTCTCTTCTCTTCTCTTCTCTTCTCTTCTCTTCTCTTCTCCATTGCTTCTCCTCTCTTCTCTTTCTCTTCTCTTCTTTTCTCCATTGCTTCTCTTACTTTTCTTCTTTTTTCTTTCTCTTCCTTTTCTCTTCTCTTCTCTTCTCTTTTGCTCTCTTCTCCCCACTCCTCCCTCTCTTTCCCTCCCTTTTTCTTCTCATCTTCTCTTCTCAGGCCTTGTCCTTTCTGTCCCCTGTTCAGCTTTCCATAGGCCGGATCTGTGATAATACCCCCAGCCCTGTTGTCCAAGCTGGAGTGAAGTCAGTGGTGTTGACGTCAGTAGTGTTGTGTGTTGATGAGTGTGATGACAGCGTTCTGGGCTTGTTCCTGTCCTGACAGTAGAACCTTCTCTCTCAGTCAGCCATTCCTTTTCCCACTCTTCTGTCACGCTCCAGTCCTTCTCCTGGCTGCTTCTTCGGGGTGTTCCTCATGACTTATGAACATGTATGAGTGTGTGTGTGTATGTGTGTGTGTGTGTGTGTGTGTGTGTGTGTGTGAGAGAGAGAGAGAGAGAGAGAGAGAGAGTGAGTGAATAAGAGTATGTGTATGTTCGTCGGAGAACTTTCCAGCATTTGCGTGTGTCTGCAGTTGTGTGTATGTGTATGTGCAAGTATGTGTGCGTGTGTCAGCATATCTGTGACAGAGGCCACATGGACGGCTTCTGCTTAGGAATTCTATACACAGAAACATATAATTCCCCCTCCGTTGTTATTGTTCCCGGGCACGGAGAGGAGCCGGGAGTATTTATGCGGAGAGAATGATTACACGACGATACGATAGCGATCTGTG
>CM059283.1:26128717-26131217 GCA_030347295.1 Setipinna tenuifilis | reverse complement strand
CTTTCTACTTGTCTCTCCTCTGTGTCTGCGGCTGGATTATTCACTCATGACTAATATTGTTGAAAAACTTGGGTGCTTGCTCAGCGTTTCTAGAAAGTTCTCTTGGAGGCTGGTTTGGTCAGGTTATGTGGGGAGATGGGTGGGGCTGTGTGTCTAGAAATTTTCCCTACGTCTGGCTCAGTGGGAGTTGGGCTGCTGGGTGTTCCTAGTAGTGGCATATTCGAGTGTGTGTGTGATAAAGTGAGACAGTGTGTATCTATGTGTGTGTGTCTACGTGTGTGTGTGTGACAGAGAGTGCTGTGTGTGTGTGTGTGTGTATGCATGCGTGAGTGTGTGCGTGTTCTGGACTAATTTGTACACACGTGTTCCTTTCTACATATGTGTGTGTGTGAGAGAGACAGAAAATGTGTGTGTGTGCATGTGTGTGCGTGCGTGTGCGTGTGCGCGTGTGTGTGTGTGTGTGTGTGTGTGTATGCGTGTGTGCATGTGTGTGTGTGTGTGTGTGTGCGTGTGCGTGCGTGTATGCATGTGTGTGTGTGTGTGTGTGTGCGTGATGGCTGGCCCACCTGAAAGGCATTTCCTTTGCGTGAGCAGCAGTGAGTGCGCTGTGCCATTAGGGAAGGGTAATGACGACCGCAGGATTGCAGCACAGGGGACCACAGCAGTATGAAGGCAAGGCCAGCACAACCACTGGGTGTGTGTGTGTGTGTGTGTGTGTGTGTGTGTGTGTGTGTGTGTGTGTGTGTGTGTGTGTGTGTGTGTATGGACACAGTATCAGTGAGGGAAGACAGATAAAGAAAATGAATATACTGGTATGTGTGTGTTCTGTTCCATACCAGTGTGTGTGTGTGTTTGTGGACACAGTATCAGTGAGGGAAGACAGGTAAAGAAAATGAATGTATTGGTCCTGTATGTGTGTGTTCTGGTGGTTTTGTTTGTGAGTACAGGAGAACAGCAAGACACACCCATGCAGACATGCACGCACGCACACACACACACACATACACACACACACTCACCAAACTAAGATTGTGTTGCATATGATAATATTCTAATGTTTCAAGCTAATTATTTTAAGGTTGAGTGTGTATGTGTTGTGTGTGTGTGTGTGTGTGCGTGCGTGTGTCTATGTGTGTGTGTGTGTCTGTGTATATGTGTGTGTGTCTGTGTGTGCTTGTGTGTGCATGTGTGTGTGTATGTATATGTGTGTGTATGTGTAATGGGTGTACACTGGAAAAGCAAACCAGACCCTTGTGTAATCTTCCTGACGAGTGAGGTAGTCCTGCATATACGTCCGCCCTCTCACCTCCCTCAAAGCCTTTGCTCCAGGGCACGCAGCAGTCAGAGGAATTTCATTCATAATCCACACCCATAAAACCATATACTCTTTTGGATAAATCATAGTTTAGCCAGCCAAGTTCTAATATAGAGAGTTCTCTTTAGCACACAGGTGCAGACACACACACACACACACACACACGCACACACGCACACACACACACAAACACTCACAGATGGATTTTCATATTCGAGAAGAGGGTGCCTCAGGCTGAACTGTGATCAGCTTATAAAACATGGAAACATCTGGGAGACATTAGTCCTGATTATCTGCCCCTCCGATGCAATCACTCTGGACCAGCACCAGTGGAGGAGCATATCATGCCACACACACATTGCACACACACACACACACATTGCACACACACACACACACACACACACACACACACACACACACACACACACACACACACACACACAATACACACAGGTATACACATTGACACATACAGGCACACACACACACATAACAACATATAAGAACTTACAAAACACACAAACACATTCTCAGCTCACACAAACTTTCTTCAAACACACACACAAACACACACGCACACACGCACACATGCACACACACACAAGCGCATGTGAATTGCACAGATGTTCCATGTTCCTGATTATCTATCGTAAATATGGCTCTCTTAAAGCTGTGCCAGGACAAGTTTGGCTAGAAGGCAGGCCAAAGACAACAGCGAGGAGCTCAAAGACAAGACAAGACCCAGACATAACACACACACACACACACCCACCCACACACACACACACATACACACACACGACCACCCTCACCACCATAGGCAAATCAGCATGAGACTGGGACTGCGACCACTCACGACTCACGAGTCTCACACATGGTTTACTGTAATAACACAGACATTATGAATCATTCCTCCACTGTGTAGCCCCCTGTACTCCTGCAGTGTTCATCTCTTTATCTGTCAACTTCCTTTTAATGACGATGTATGTTTTTTCTGTCTTTGCATACATCCGATTAACTTGTTGTCTCTTCCTTGTCTGCGTCACTGTCTAGTGTTGGTTCCAACCCACGCATTGCCACCCCAAAATATGTGCCCACCCTCCTCCCCTCCTTTGTGATTAAGTGAAATCTATTACAGGTTTGTCATTTACATGGCTGGCTGCGTTGAGACCGTCTGGGCCG
>CM059283.1:26108717-26121217 GCA_030347295.1 Setipinna tenuifilis | reverse complement strand
GCAGAGTCAGAGTTCTAATCTCCTATCTGTAGCCTTGGGCTGTGTTCTGTATTTAGCATTCTCTCTCTCTCTCTCTCTCTCTCTCTCTATCTCTCTCTCTCTCTCTCTCTCTCTCTCTCTGTCTTTCTGTAGTAAAAACTGCACTAAACTCTAAATTGTGGTAATCTGAGGCTCACACACACACACACAGACACACACACACACACACACAGACTGATCAAAATATGTAAATGCACAATGACTTCAGGAAGTGTCTGTTCAAGGTTGCACCACCTTCTTGCATGAACAATGATGGACATAAATGAATAAATAAATCCAAATTTGATTCTCTGCTGAGCCCTGTGTCCCACACATACACTGCACCTATTGGGGTTTCCAAAGTGTATTTGCACATATGCCAGACAGAGGCCATTTCTGAAAGCCATACATTACTCATCCCTGACAGCTGGTCTCTATCAGACAGCTGTGTGAGCGTGCGCACACACAGACACACACACACACACACACACACACACACACACACACACACACACACACACACACACACACTGTTGCAGGCTAATGTCCTTGCACTGTCTGTCATGCTCATTTCAGTGCAGCGGGGAGCACAGAGGCGTGACGCTGTCAGGTAGGCATGTGGTTAGGTAGCCATGTATTATCAAACTTTACCGTCCCGATCAGTCCCTAAGATGTGCTGTGACCAATGGTACTATTGTGTCCTGTATTGGAAAATATTGCGTAGCAACAGCTGTGTCACTGGCCCAGGTATGTTTCTGATTTTGCTAGTTCCCAATGCTTTGGAAGGACTGAAAGCAATTATTTAGCAGTTGATGGTGGAAATACGTAGTCTTTGAAACATACACCACAATGGTCACTGATCAAGGATAGGAGAGTTACTTGGACTGAATGGTCTGTTTCCGTTTCCCCTTGAACTTGTGACTGCTTCTGGGGAAGCAGTAGGCCCATTACTAGATCTTCTGGTTTCTGCTCCAACTTCCTTTCTTACTGCTGTGGTCTCACCGTAGTCGCTATGCCAAGGCCCTGTCTCATCTGCTGGATGCTTAAGGCCAGTTTATAGTCATGGTGACAAATATTGCTGGACATTAAACAAATGTTTGACATTAAACAAATGACATATATCACAGCTTTCATTGCTTTTATAGCTCTCTGTAGGCGAGAAAAAAAAACATTATAGAACCGAGCACTTCTCTGCTTTTAGCCTATGGCAACACTCCAGAATGCAGAATTTTGAGTTGCTGTCCAATCAGAGTACACAACAACATCTATGTCATTTTATTTTTAATTCACTGTTTTTATTTATAAAAACCAAGATCATATCATGGAAAAAATAACATATGAGTGACCACTCGCATCACACCAACCCAACCTCAGATACCAGCTACATGACCCATTGACTCGACATAAATGAAACAAAGGAAACAAAAGCAAATAAAACCTACTGTACAGTAGTTAAAGCATACTTAGCCTAAGTTGACAACTGTGTGATTTAGGTTTTTTGATGCATGCAACAAGCTCTGTGACTCCCTGGCAGATGGAAACTTTGGCTCTTTCACATCATGTTTCGTAGAGCAACACTGGTCACCTGGGCTATAAATTGGCATTTACAGTCCTTCCTTTGGTTGCCCACTAAGCCTTGGATCATGCCTCCTCACTCGAGTGGTGTTTCCTGCATTGCCAGCTGCTCCTGCAGTGCATGCAGCATCAGGGCCACCCCGCCCAACAAGGGCAGCCTCTAGAGAATAGCTTCTGTTGGGTTCCCATAGTCATTAGGGTTTGCCTAATAGCTGAAATCCCATTATTTTTCTTTTACAGTGTGGGCCAGACAAGGATGTTGGGCCAGGAGAGGCAGGAACACAGTCAGCAAATCCTGTCTTTTTTATTAGATGGCTACATAATATACACTTGGTATTTGTTTTTTTTTTCAGTGTCGATTGCATAGGATTTATTGTTTTCTTTTTCCCACCATGGTATTGTTTTTTTGTATCCAGTACTAAATTTCCGCTATTGCATCATACCTCAGCCCAGTCACTCTGTTTTCCTGGATCCAAAACCTGTCATTATTTAGATAAACTTTAATTGGTTCAAATAAGTTTAATCGGAAATAAAGTGATTCATTTAAAATCAAAGATTTACATCTCATACCACTGAACCCAAGAGGACGTGCACACCCAATACTCATTTTCAGCCCAAGGATAATGAGAATTTGTGCACACTGAGGTGATGATGATTTTTCTTTTCCTTCCAACTGGTTGTTGAACTTTCTCTTCTCTCTCCAGAAATGATTTTATCACAAAATTGGATATGATGGTGTTGGATAAACTAGGTTCTCAATATGTGATACGGTGTTGTGCTACGGGTTGTCACAATAACCATAAGTTAATGTCTCCTCTTTGGGTTATTTCAAGGACTTGACACTGTCCTAACTGATCTGGTGTTTCATATGAACCCAAAGGCATACCTGATGGATTTTATCATCCATGTCTCTTTAAAATGGTTTTATTTGAGGGTAGAATACTCAACATTGTTGGTTAAGCCTTTACTTACAAAGCCTGTGCTGGATCCTGATTGTCCTTATAATTTGAGTCTCAGCTTTTCTATCTTATAATTCTCCAGAACCCTGTTTATTCAATTACAGGATTATCTGAGAAGAAGCACCTTTATTTGCATCACTCTGGGTTGCACGGAGTAATCAGCATCATTGCTGAAACACTCTACTCACTTTTTAAATACTCTGCTTTGATCTGGCTGCTGCCTTTTCATGAGAGAGTGTTTTGTTAAAGAAGTTGGGTCATTACGTGAGACATAAAGAAAAACAAACAAACAAAAGAAAACAAAACAAACCTGTGCCTGTTATTTTGTGTGAGGTTTGCCTCTTATTTATCAGAAATAACTATTTTACTCAGTACCGACATGTCCTTTTGAATGTTCCCCAGGGTTTAATATTAGTCCTCTCCCTCTTTCCTCTCCCTACTTACTGCCTCTTTACTGCCCGAGATGAATTTAGGAAGTATGGGATTCCCTATCATTGCTATGCTGTTGTAATACCCAGGTTTATTTCCCTGGTGCATCTTAACATGACAGTTTACAACCTCATTTTGGTTGCCAAGAAAACATTACGTTTTGGATGGGTAATATTTTCCTGAAGCTTAATGAAAACAACACTAAAGTTGTCATCTTTGGTTTTGCCACCATCAGTGGAGATAATACCATTTACATCAGGCCAAAAGCCTGTCAGAAATAACCTTTCAGGGTAGCTTGGCTCAGAATTAAAATTTGACAGAATAAATGTGGTGGTTAGTGCTAATTTTATTAACCGAGCATTTTTAGTGCAAAATTTAAGTGTAACATATCCTTACACTTTTTCTACAAAATGTGATGGGTGGACTTTAAAACGTTTTAAGGAACACTACAAAAAGTACCCAGCAAAATGTAAGATTTATGTTATTGTTTGTGTTTAGGCTGTCAAGGACCCAAGCCAAAATGTCAGACCTATTTACCCGCTGTGTTTCATCAAGGACCCTAACATCCTCCAGTAAATATTTACTGCTTCTAACTTAGTGTAATTTTAACTTTAAGGGTGATTGAGTTTTGGCATTGCTTCTCCTACATCGTATAACCGTCTCCTATTACATATCACATCTTCAGCCTGCTACCTTCACCCACATACATTCCTGACTCTAAACTTGGATCTTTTTTGTGCATTTTAATCCAGTCTGAGGTTGGGATTTTTTCGTGTATCTGGTTCAGTATGTGATTCTGTAGTTTCAGTTAAGTCTGTTCTAAATTTAAACTTTTTTCATCATTAAGTTACTTTTCATTTGATTAATTCCGAACTTCCTGTTCTATGATTGTACATTTCTGTTCACCTCATCACTTTTAAATTCAGTCTTTTTTATTGCTCAATGGGTATTTTTTTAACTTCTTTTTTTCTGCTAACTTTCTTTTCATTTAATTCCCAATTGGATTTATTAGCAAGCTATTTATTCTGACTAAAAGACTTTGGTACAACTATTGTTGTTTTCAAATATGCCATACAAATAAAGTTTACTTGACTGAATGGTGTGGGTTCTGCAGGTGGTTGGGTGGGAGACGGCTTTGTTTCCTGGCACTGCTGTGCCGTGGCGTAAGTGCCTAAGCATTGCCTGCCTGCCTGCCTTCACACTGTCCCGCCTTGCCTGCCAAAGTCTCACAGCAGACAAACTGTATTTCCAACCACAACTGTTCCCCCATTGTGTCAGACAGCCCTGCTTAGCCCCTGGGTCTCTCTCTTTCTCCCACTTGTTATCTCTGAGTAGAGGAGAGAGGAAAGGAGGGGAGGGGAGAGAAGAGGAGAGGAGAGGAGACGAGACGAGACGAGAGGAGAAGAGAGTGGAGAGGAAAATACAGAATATGAGGAGAGAGGATAATGGAAAAGAGAATAGCTGGGGTGAGGAGAAGAGAGGAGAGGAAGAGAGAAATGAAGAAATGGGAGGAGTGGAGGGAAGTGGAAAAGGAGCGTGACACTGGTAGCCTGTCTGCTATTGTTGCCCATTTTTTAGAAAAGGGTGAAATGGTGAAATTTTCACAGCCATTGTGCTGCCGGCCGTGTCAACACACACACACACACACACACACACACACACACACACACACACACACACACACACACACACACACACACACACAGACAAACTGTGTTTCTGCAGGGAGAGAAGAGCAGGCTGGCGGCCGATCTTTGTTTCCGAGGGGGGCATGATGCACAAGTTCTAGTTGACTGAATGTTTCATCATCCGCAGTTTCCCCTTATAATAACCAGAGCCTCAGTCTGGGTGCCGAAGACCGATTTCATTCTAGCTCACACTTCCTTTTCTTTTGTTTCTCTTTCTGTCTCTCCCTCTGCCTTATTCTCTCTCTCTCTCTCTCCCTTCCGCTCTAAAAGCCTGGCGTGTCGTGTAATTTTCCCCCAGTTCCTTTTAACGAAGTTAAGGAAGGCCAAAAAGAAAAAAAAAATCTTGGAGGGCTAGGCCACATCCCAAGCCAAGGCCACGTTCAGCCAAATCTCCAGCTGGTGTTGAGTCTCAATGGAAGCGGGTCAGAAGTCAAGTTTAACGTTACGGAGGTCAAGTCTCCATTCTCCAGTCTTAATTCTTAATGATGGAGATGATGAATATTGATGTCCCATCTGCATCCCCCAGGGGTTGAATTACTGAGTACTGGCTTTTGGGTTACACTCTTCGTCTCTCTTTCTGTATCTCTGTCCATCAGTAACCAGTCTTCCTCAGTCGTACTGTCTCTATTTCTCTTTCATCTATCTATCTATCTATCTATCTATCTATCTATCTATCTATCTATCTATCTATCTATCTATCTATCTATCTATCTATCTGTCTGTCTGTCTGTCTGTCTGTCTGTCTGTCTGTCTGTCTAATGTCTGTAATTCTAGAAGCTATATGTATGTGTGCATTAAAGGTTATATGTGGTAAAAGATACATGACTGCTCTGCTAATCAGTTCATTTGAAGCTGTTAACTATTCCCAGGAAGCAGATGGCAATGGCCTCAATCTGGCTCTGAATGACACAGATCCGATTCTAGACCAGGGTCAGATCAGGTCTCAAGTCAGATGCTGTCAGCTGCTCTTTGGGTTTTTGTTCAGTAAAACTTCCTGAAATTGTGGGTACAACCTCTCATTTATCCATTAGTAGCTTTTTTTTTAATCGAGCACTTTGATGCCTACAGTTAGGTGTCTTATTCATGCTGAATCCTATCCACCTAGTATGTTTGTGTGAACAATGTTGACATTACCTGAGAACACACGGATGTGGTCGTAAGAGCATCTCTTCATCTTTATACAGCCCTTTTATTGCTGTAGCTATTTGTATAGAAATACGATGGCCCTCTTGTGAGACAAAATGAATTCAGCCAAGTACTGAGCCAACCTAGAAGTGTATAAATTTGTCTACCTGTCTCCATACAAATGGCTTTTGAGTGCCGTTACGGACATAAAGTGGAAAGGCAGATGTCCTCATTCATTGTTCTATTTCTGTCTCTTCCATTGTCTTTCTCTCTCTCTTTCTCTCTCTCTCTCTCTCTCTTTCTATACGATACAATAACAGTTATGTTGGCATCCATGAGTGTTTCTCTGCAAATAACTTCTCTAAGCTGTTTTTTCTGGTGAATAACGAGGCACCACCTTCCCAATACTTCCATCTCTTGTCACTTTTTAACATTTACTATTCTTTCTCATACTCTCTCTCTCTCTCTCTCTCTCTCTCTCTCTCTCTCTCTACCTCTGTCTTATGCTCTCTCCCTTTCAGTCTCTGCCCTAGTTCAGCTAATCTGTTAAGCCACAATCAATAACTGCTTCATCTCTTTCCCTAAGATAAAAGGCAGCTATCTGATAATTATGCCCCCCTGTACACACACACACACACACACACACACACACACACACACACACACACACACACACACACACACTTCCCCAACCTCATTTTTTCGTTCCATGCCATCTCTATCACTTTTTCCCTTTCTCATTTCCCTCATCTCTCTCCGTCTCTCTCACTCACACGCTCTCTCCCACTCAGTCGTCTTAAACTCCCTGGGTCTCTCTCTCTCTCTCTCTCTCTCTCTCTCTCTCTCTCTCTCTCTCTCTCTCTCTGTGTGCTTTTGTCTGTATTGATTGCCTTTACCCACAAGAGCCCTCAAGCTTCAAGCCTGTTCAGCCCACCAGCAGCTCGTTCCCTCTTCAAAAGGTGGAGGCATATCTGAGAAAATTACAATTAGAAATCTATACAACAAAATGTGTGCTGATTGAGCAGGGACCTTTCTAGACTCCTGGCCTTGTTTACATACAGAAGGAGCAGAGGAACTTTCCACTTGCTGAGAGTTAAAAAAAGCCAACAACTGCCAAAAACAAAATTCATGAAATAAATATAAAAAAACAGCAGCATGCAAGTCAGTGGATTAGAAAAGTGTTATTCTAGCTTTTTCATTGTCGGGAGAGCCCTATTGTTTCTCCAGCGAGTTGTGAAATGTTTCACCTCCCCCAGTCTAGCATAAATGGGGGTTGCGGTTTCACGTGGTTTTGCATGGTTTCATGCTATCCATCTGACTGTGCTGATATTCTGTTGCTTTTGTCAACAACTCTCCCCCTCTGCCCCCCTGACAATGGCTTTGAACCCATGACCCCAGAGGCTATGAACCTTGTAACCCCAGGGGAGGGGGTGGGAGTCCCAGAGCGGGCCTCAAGGGTCAACGACCTGTATCTCCTCTTCTCTGTTTCCTGGCTTTTTGTGGTTATGTGAGCCCACACACACACACACACACACACACACACACACACACACACACACACACACACACACACACACACACACACACACACACACACACACACACACACAGCTTTTTGGCTTCCTCTTTGTCTGTAAAATAACCTCGACCCTCAAAGGCTCCCCTTGTATTTGAACTATGGTGCCTACAGTGCACAGTGCCTATCTTTGTGGAATGGGCATACTTGTTCAAAGTTGTACAACTGCAAGAACTGTAGATTTTTTCAAATGTGTTTGGTGCTTTTGTTGTTGCAAGAGATGATGGCAGTGGTTATTGGGTTGCACTTTATTTTACAGTCCCTGTTACAGTGTAACTGCATCAGGAAGTACAGTGTAACAAAGTTTGTAACATTATGTACTTACACTGAACCTTAGGGTTAGGATAGGGAGTACCTGTAGGGTTAGTGTAAGGTGTTATTAAATACAAAATATAACATGTTACATTTAGATACACTGTAAAAAGAATTGTTAAAATAAAGTGTTACTAATTATTGGCATGGGTACGATCAGTTGATGAAAATGATTGGCTTTGTTTCCCTGGTGAGTTTAGAGTCGTTTTCCAGTGGCAGTCATTGCAGCAGAGAGGTGACCAAGCCCCATGTAATATTCAGTGTAGTCTCCACGACTTGTTCTACTGACACTTGGGATGACACAAAACCTCACTACCTTTGGCTGACAAACGATGCGGGCATGTGTCAGTGTGCACAAACACATTCTTCTTCTTCTTCTTCTTCTTCTTCTTCTTCTTCTTCTTCTTCTTCTCTCTCTCTCTGTCTCTCTGTCTCTCTGTCTCTCTCTCTCTCTCTCTCTCTCTCCCCCTCTCTCTCTCTCTCTCTCAGCCAAGTCCCTATCGCAGTCTTACAGCATGCAAAAAGATCAGCACGATATCTGCAGCAACCTGATATGGGCATTAGGTCACAGCGGCTGAGGAAGATATTCCATTGTTTCTGAAACCAATAAAAGGTTGATGCTCCTTTTGATGCTGACAACATGACCTGCTAGTACTGATCAGAGTGGGACTCTGCTTCTTATCACAGGTTACCGATAGCAGGGCTCTTTCTGAAACACCGACTTCACATTAAAGATGAATGATAGACTCAGTACAACACCAGGTGCCATATTCAAAGAGAATGTCAGTTATTTATTTATTTATTTGCTGTAAAACAGAAAACTGGCACAGTCTCGGACTGTGTTTTAAAATAGAGCTGGAAAGCATTAGCTAAAAAATTCATTGCTAAAGTAGACTTATACATTTTTTAGTCAATATAAACTGTATATATATTCCTTCATACATTTAATAATCAACATAAATTTATATATAAATACACATTTAAAATACTTTTGCTCTGTACAGTAAGAGAATGTTACATGATAGGGCAAACCTTTGGTAGACTAGAGGCTGTTACCTATCCGATTTCAAAGGGATTCTTTTTTTTGTTGGTCACCCTTTAAAATTCTTCAATAAATCGTTATGTAACAAAGAATATTGTGTTGTTTACTTGACACAGACACTCCAACCAATCTTTTTTTCCCCTGAGTTTGTGGTGGCTGTAGACTTACACATATGTCATGCCCAAGGCTGCGCATCTGCCTTTGATATATGTGGTCACATGATGACTATTTGCTGTCTGTCTTGTAGGATAATGCTGCAAAGCATTGGTGTTGGTTGCTACATAGCTATTTTTAAACGTGTTTCATGTGTGTTTTGAACTTATTTATCTTCTTATTGGAAACTGGCACATCTGGCTTACTTCTTGTCCCTCACTTGAAAGTCAAAATGATTGTGGCATTCAAGACTATGAAACTATGAAATGGCGGCTACATGGTACTATGGCAGTATAGGTTCTTGTTGGATAAAAGAACTGGCACCCTTCTGAATTCTCAGAGAAGAAATAAAAGTAAGAAAGCTGTGAGGTAATAATTGGAAAATTATGACAAGACAGTCTGGGACATTTACTTTTGTCCAGAGACACAACATATGTGATAATGCTAGGCTGTGTGAGGAAATAAAGAAAAGAGCATTCTGAGCCTCTACGCTTTTTCTAAAATGAGAAGAGTTGAGCTCAAGTATGCGTAGATCACTTTTGAGTTTGAATGCAAATCAGCATAAAGGTTAAACCATGGATCAGAGATGGTCAATACCAAGACATGACAGCAGAGGAAGAGAGAAGATCCACAGATGGCCAGCAGGGGGAATCGAGTCCTCGTGTAGCCACTGGCCTCCTCTCCCCATTTATTCTTGCTTCCTTTCTTTCTCTCTCTCCCTCTCTGTCTCGGTCTCTCCCTCTCTCCCCCCCTCTCTCCTTCTCTCTCTCTCTCTCACACACACACACACACATGCTGGAAATGCTGCAGCCCTCTGGTGTGTGTCTGGATCACTCTCTCTGCACTCTAGTCCCTCCTACCCGCCGTGAGAGAGGAGGAGGAGGAGGAGAGGGAGGGAGGGAAAGCGTTCGCTACGCAGGACGAGCCCCCAAACCAGCAAGGGAGGGAAAGAGCGAGCAAGAGTGAGAATGCAAGAGAGCCAGTGAGTAAGCGAGCAAGCGAGTGAGTAAGAAAGAGAGAGAGAGAGAGAGAGAGAGAGAGAGAGAGAAAGGCAGTTGGGAGGAGTGAGAGAGAGAGAGGAAGAGAAAGAGAGAGTGGAGCTAGGCGAGCTGGGCTGAAGAAATAAGGAGCACATTAGGCAGGGCAGGGAGCAGGAAGAAACCGCCGGGAAGCTGAACCTGAGCCTCAGTCAGCCTGTCTTACGGAGCACCGGGAGGCACACACACGGGCATTGTTGTTACGTGCACCGCTTTTGGTTTTATTGTCGTCTGGAGGGGGGGAAACCTCTCCTTGTTATCCTGCTTGCACACACAAAAAGACAAGAGCAACGGACTGCTGAAGCGTTCAGTCTGACTGTCTGACTCTCTCTCACCTTCTTTCTCTGTGCATCTATTTGGTTCCTTTGGCGTGTCTTCTGTTTCTCCTGCTTGTGACAGACGCTGAGAAAAAAAAGAAAAAGGAAAAGGATTCTCTGTTTCTGAGTGCCATGCTCTCTGGTTCTTGCTTGCAGGACCACTAAAGGATCAAGATCACTACAGTTGCACGAGAGTGTGTGTGTGTGTGTGTGTGTGTGAGGAAAGGAGACACTGGCTGCGCTGCTGCTTTGGTCATCCCCAAGTGCATCTGTCAGCGCACCTCCGTGGATATCAGTCGCCTAAGCGTACAGCACCAAGCCCCCTGGACCACAAGCACACTGCCGAGAAAGAGAGAGAGCAAGAAAGGGAGAGAGAAAGAGAGAGATTGAGTGCCGGTGCGTGCCTGTGTGCGCGTGGTGTGAAAGAGGGGCAGAAAGAAAGGACAAGAGAGAGAGAGAGAGAGAGAGAGAGAGATTGAAGCGGTGGAGACGAGCGCGACAGCTTTAATAGAGAAGTGAACAGATCCATCCCCCCATCCTCCTCCTCCTCCTCCTTCTCTTCCTCCTCCTCCTTTCATCCTACTCTACCTCCTTTTTCTCCTCTCCTCCTCTCTGTCCGTTCGAGTGCCAGCCAGCAGACACAGGAGCTGCCGCTGCCGTACACCACCACCACCACCTCCTCCGCTGCCACTGCTGCTGCCTCCGCTGCCTCCGCTGCCTCAGCCACTGCTACCACCTGCTTCTCCTCTTCCTCCTCCTCCTCCTCTTCCTCGTTCCTCGTCTTGTCTCCCCTCTCCTCTGTTTCTCTCCCTCCGTCTACCCCCCCCCCCCCCTCATACGCACACTCACTCGCTCGCTGGAAGCTGTTCCATACAGGCAGACGGACACAGAGGGAAAGAGAGAGCAGAGGGAAGGCAGAGTGCTATAGCAGCTGATCCAGCCTTTTGTCCTCCTCTTCATCCTGCGCTCGCTGGGACTACTGTGGGACTATCGCTATCGTGCCGGACTATCGTCACTTCGCTACCAGAGGGAATCGTCTCGGTGCCGGTCGCTCAGAAAAAAAACGGCCCGGAGCATCCGCGTGCGTTAGTGTCAAGGAGCCTTGAGTGTGTGTGAGTGAGCGTGCAGGTGCCTGTGTGTGTGTGTGTCTGTGTGTGTGTATCTGTGTGTGTCTGTGTGCGCACGTTCAAGTTCACTGTCACCACCCGGTGGACTCTCATCACTCCGTCGCGGATCCTAACATACCTGCTCGCACAAGCGTCTCTCTGGTGCCCCGTGCGAGCCAGAACGTCCGACGGAAACCTACGACCAGCAGGAGCACGCCAACGGGTTCTGTGCCGATCAGAGTGATCGAACGCAGATCGCTTTCTGTCAGCCCCCCCCCGCGCCCCAACACGCACTCGCACATCCTCTCAACCACGCAGTCTCCTGACGGCCAAACGGATTCCATCTACATGGGCAAGCGATTGGAGCAGCAACCAATGTACCCTCAGTACGCCTACTACTATCCTCACTATCTTCAGACCAAGGTAGGGCAATGTGGGCTTCGGGCACACCTTCCATCACTCCCTTTTCTCCCTCTTTCCTTCTCTCTCTCTACTCCACTCTGAGGTTCTCCTCTCATTCGTTTAGTTTAGCTCCCTCTTACTCTCCATCTGTCATTATGTCATTCTGTCTCACGGCCTCTCTGTCAGTCTCTCTCTAATTTCACTTCTTTTTGCTTTCTTTTCTCTCCTCTTTCTGTTTTACTGCCTGTGTTGTCCTTCTACTCTCTTATTCTTTCTCACTCTCTTTCTTTCCTCTCCCCAATTAATTGTAGTTGTCGCTTTTTAGTTCCTCTCTCTTTCTGTCGCTCTCTCTGTCTCGCTCTCTCTCTCTCTAATTTCCTTCCTACCCTCCACCCCTTCCATCCGTTCTCCCTCTCCATCCGCTGCTGCTGATAAATAACTGGCCTTGACTCTGACAGCCCGCTGTGCAGGTGTCTCTGTAGGTTCCTGTGTCACTGACATTGAGGGTCCTGTGACCTGTGTGTGTGTGTGTGTGTGTGTGTGTGTGTGTGTGTGTGTGTGTGTGTGTGTTGAGTAGGTGCCTGTTTGATGTGGGAGGGTTTCGTTCGGAGTTGGATTGCCTTCAGGGGCGGACCAGGGGAGGTCTCACCAGCAGCCCAGCATCACAAGTCATTGATTAATTGTGTGGTGTTTGTCTGAGTGTGTATGTGTGTGCATATGTGTGTGTGTGTGTGTGTGCCTGTGCCTGCATATGCATGTGT
>CM059283.1:26096217-26098717 GCA_030347295.1 Setipinna tenuifilis | reverse complement strand
GCCATCTGTCCATCTGTCTGTCTGTCTGTATGTCTGTCTGTATGTCTGTCTGTTGGTGTGTTTGCAACACAGGGTCTTGAAGCCATGAAACCTTGAAGGAGTGTGGACAGTGGGCATTGGTCCAGCTATGGGCTTTATGCTTGCCCTTTGTACAGTACACTTTGTGTCTTTGGAAGGGGGTCTGTGTGTGTTTGTGTGTGTGTGTGGTAAAAATGCCCCTGTATATATGCATTGGATATGTCTGAGCATGTGTGTATGTATGGGGGTTGGTATTGCAGCTGGTAAAGTGAAAACCACAAAAAAGTAATTTCAGCAAGTGTACGATTATATTCATGGAGGTTGATGCGTGGAGGCCTTTCTTGTCCAGGCCAGAGTGCACCCAGCCAAGAATGCACCTCCTACATTTTTAACCTCGTGGGTCACTTTTTAGGAACACTGCAGCCAACTCTTCGCCCTTGGCTGTCTACAGTACAGAAGCTCCCATTTCTCCCTTTTTTTGCTCTATATTTGTCTCTGGGCAGTTTTTGTCATCTGCGCACTCGCGTTTCATTGCCTTGCTATCCTTTCTGATATATTTCCTGTATAGATGTGCATCAGTGTTGCTGAATTGTGTTGGTTTCATTAGAACTTCAGGCAAAAACTAGCAAATGTGAATCATAAAAAAACAAACAAGGAACAACAATATTAATCAGCAACAGCAACAACAATGACAGCACTACAACTACTTCTACCACTACCACTACTACTACTACTTAGAGTAATAATAATAATAATAATAATAATAATAATAATAATATTAATGGCAGATACATTTATCCCAAGCAACACTGAAGCTAGTGTCATTGATCAGATAGGTAGGTAGCATTACGTTTAGCTGAAGGCGATATTTGGGTGTTAGAGCTGGTACAATAGACAAAAAAAAACACTAAAAAGGGAGAACAGTGCCGCTGCTATGGTGGTCTGCTCTGGTTTTCCTTTTGGCTACACACACAATATCCTTGTGCTTCCTCTCCCTGTCTCGCTTCTTCCTCTTTCTGTTTTCAATTCTCCAAACTATAGCCCTAGTCCCAGGTTGGCAGGGCTCTCACCTGACCACAGTTTATTTTGAAGAAGCGGCTGCCTCATTTCATGCGTCCACCGCAGGCCATTTGCTCTGGGAGTGCTGCTGTCCGGTGCGGTGAGCCCCCACACCCCTGTGGGAGAGACAGACACACACACACACACACAGACAGGTTGGGAGGGCTGGGAATTATGGTCACCGTCGGAGAAAATCAAATATGAATACGTAGATAGCAGGCTCAGCGCCACCACAAACACACACAAAGCTTTGCCTACAAGTCCTCCTCTCTGGAACTGGTTAAGGAAAGCATCTTTGTCCGCCTTTCACTCTTTCCCTTTCTCTCTCTCTCTCTCTCTCTCTCTCTCTCTCTCTCTCTCTCTCTCTCTCTCTCTCTCTCCCTCTCTCTCTCTCTCTCATTCTGTCCTCCTCCCTCTTACTCCACTCTACAAAATTAGGATCTCATGGAATATTTCTCTCTGATTCTCTGGGAAGACTACCAGCACAGCTTGTCACTGTCGGGTCATAAGACTCTGGGAAAATTACCAACATGCTGGAGAATCCTTTCCCTCCCCAAACCTCACCTACCCTGCCTCTTGGAAGAAGAGGAAAAAAGTGCACGCACACACACACACACACACATGCACAGACTACCTCATTTTTCATTACACTAAATCAAGAGCTAATAATGACATCATACTTTTGACAGGACAAATCCCTTGGCGTTGGTGCATGTTGGCCCTGGAGGAATTTGCATTTTATTCCCATCAGGCTTTGCAAAAAAAAAAAAAAAAGCAATCACTGCCTACGGTGAAGTGATAGCATGTGCAGACGTGGAAATTAGGCCCCGGAAGATCTGCAAAAAGTGCTGCCGGCATGACAGTGACGGACGGGGAGGTATGCAGGCTCTCCCCGAGAGGATCTTTCCACCGTCACCAACACTGGCCGTGGCCTAAGAAAACAGCCAAGCAGCACTGGAGAGTTTTTTTTTCTGTTGTGGGTGTGAGGATAAGTCAATAGGCATGAGCACTTGAGTGCCTGCCAGCACTGGCAACCTTCTCTTGCCCTCTCTCATTTTCTCTTACATATTCTCGCCCTCCCTCCCTCCCTCTCTCTTTTTGCTTGCTCTTCCTGCTCTCTCCCTTCTCTACCCCTAACTAAACTAAAAAGTGTTCCTAAACAAATACAGATATTGGCGCCAATTTGGCATGTCCAACAAAGCTTCTAAGCACTCATACTAAGGGGAGGATTACCCATAAGCAAACACTCATTTTGCGTGTGTGCATGTGTGTTTGTGTGGTGTGTGTGCGTGCGTGTGTGTGTGTGTGTGTTGTTGTTCCTTGTGATTTTCTTGCTGCTTTCCAAGTGGTGGTGTGGGTGGGGTGACTACATCCATCCATCTAGCCATCCATCCAACCATCCATGCATGTCCAAATGACTCAA
>CM059283.1:26083717-26088717 GCA_030347295.1 Setipinna tenuifilis | reverse complement strand
GAAAAGTGTAGTTGTGTGTATTTTTTTAAATGAATGCGTGTTGCTTTGTGTGTATGACTGTGTGTGTGTGTGTGTGTTTGTGTGTGTGTGTGTGTGTGTATGTGTATGTGTATGTGTGTGTGTGTGTGTGTGTAAGTGTGTGTATGTGTGTGTGTGAGTGTGTGTGTGTATGTGTGTGTGTGTGTGTGTGTGTGATTTATGCTATGTAAATGAGCATTGGTGCTGCAGCATGACAGATAGCGCTGCATGTGGTATCCTAATGAGCCCAGTGAAGTGCTGATTGAAAAGTGTACTTTAATTGCCTTCGCCGAAGAGCTGGGGGCACGCTTATTTTTCTACCACCACCCCCCCCCACACACACCCCTCCAACCTCCCCCTCCTTCACTCTAAAATAATAACTTGTTGTTTCTCGCTCGCTTGAGAAAAAATAATAGGGCTAGAGTGAGAGGGGGGAAAAAACAAGCCCGCCAAAGAAAAACGGGGGGGAGAGAAAAAAAAAAAACAGAAAAACAATGCCTGCGGTGACCAGGCCCGTGTTTGCAGTGACCTCCCCCGAATTGCCGAGTGACCCAGCAGAGATGTTGAGCCCGAGGAGGAATCCAATCTCCCGATGGCAGGGGCCAAAACACAACCCTTGCTTGATGGCTGCCACCTCCCCTCACCTCCAGCAGGAGCGGCGTGGACTCGTGGCCACCGAGCACCTTGACTGGTTTTACTCCGCCCTTTCGCCCCTTTTCCTTCAGCGCCTGCTGCCTTAGTCACGGAGAGAGGCCGGTGGAGGATAATATCTGTTAATAATATGCAGTGCTAACGGAGCCAGAGTCTCTTAGAGTCGATTCTTAATTGCTTTCTCGGTCCTCTTGGCTGTGTATAAGTAGGGCTTGCTTGCTTCCTGCGGTAGCTTTGACACATTTCTGGAAGCTTCTGATGATGGCTCCAGTAAGGATGGATCTGATTATCTTATGCCTTGCTGGGCTTTAATGAGACACCTTGTAGTTGTCTGCCACTCACCCATTTTCTTCTGCACATACACACACACTTACACACTGAAGAAAAAACACATGCACACAAACACAAATGCACATACACACACAAATAGACACACACATACAGACACAGACACACAAGGACACACACACACACACACACACACACATCCACACCCATTCACACACACCCATCAACACACAGACAAACACAATTACACATACACAACCTCACATATACAGTCGCACATACACAATCGCACACATACAGTTGCATATACACACAGTCTTCAAAACCACACATATACAGTACTTACACACAAAAACACATATAGACAGGTTCCCACAGAGACACACACACACATAGTCATGGAAACAAACAAAATCATGCACACATGCAGACACACATGCACACCAGGACACACACACACACATACACAAACACACACTGTGCAGAATCTCAGGGCCCAATTAAGAGATATATAGAAGAACAATCAGTGGCAGGAGGCAAATGACTTCCTCCAGACATTAGGGCCAACATTAGCCCCCCCTGCGGCTCCTCACCAGCCTCCTACTGCTTAATGACTCCATCGCAGGAACCTGCCCCCATCACCGGTGGCATCTCTCGTGTGTGTGTGTGTGTGTGTGTGTGAGTGTGTGTCTGAGTGTGAGTGTGTGTGTGTGTGTGTGTGTGTGTGTGTGTATGAATGTCTGTGTATGTCTGTGTGTGTGTGTGTGTGTGTGTGTTTGAGTATGTGTGATTATGTCTGTGTGTGTGTGTGTGTGTGTGTGTGTGTGTGTGTGTGTGTGTGTGTGTGTGCGTATGTCTAAAGAGTCCTGCAGTGTTGATGGATGCCAGTTTGCTGTAAATGGGCATCCTGCCTTCCATCAGAACAGCCAACCCCAACCCAACCCAACCCTCAACCCCATCCTTAACCCCACCCACACTGCTGGCATCTGTTTATGACTTAAAGGATGGCCTGCATCACATCGCATGTTAGATGTATGACTCAGCGAAACTCTGTAGAGCTCCATCTACTACTGTTACATGGTATACCGATACTAGAGAGATATTGTGATATGCTGATGTTTGAAACAGCTCTCTATACCATGTTGGTACTATAGTATCATTCCTCTGTCTGCGAGATAGTATATTGAGTCATATTAAATGCTGTTTAATATATATCTGGTTGCACATATACAGTGAACTGCCAAGGGGATGTCATTGACTCGAGTGTAAGGGCGAGATGTGAACCTTTAAAGAGCCGATCTTAATTAAGAGCTCCTCCGGTCTCGGCTGGGTATTATAAATCACTGCTGTTGTTTTATGGCTTATTTTCACATCCTCGTTGGCCTTGCACTGGCACCAGCGCAGCATTTTCATTTTTCCATTTATTATTCCATTACTTTCCCTGATGGTTTAGTTTCTTGCCTGGCGCCGTTTCAGCATTGGTATCAAGATACACCCCCTGCATCCCAACCTGCACTTCTTAGGCACTGCTGCGTTTATTCTTCCAACAGTATTGTTATTCTAAGAGTTTAGTATCCTTCACTTACTCCTAGATCCCTCATGGTACTGTAACAAGAGTGTTGCTCCTTACCTGTCAGTTGCCTTAAATGAAAGTGTCTGCTAAACATATTATTTATTTACTTTTTATATATTTATTTCTTTTTTCCTCCCATCACCTCCCCTGTCAATCCTACCTCCCTGCTAGACTTATGGACTGCCCTGGGACAAGAAAATGAACAGCAACTTTGTTGCGTGATAATAAAATCATTTTGTATCGTGTATCTTGTATCTTGTAAACGCGATGTAATGTAATAGAACATACTGATATTTAGGCAGGCGTCATAGTTAAAGTCAAAATCATTTCATCATGACAACACTACAGTAATGGGCAACCTGGATTCAGAAGCTAAAATACAATACTGCATATTCCAAATGACCTTGTTCTACCTATGTGTGTGATACAAGTGATTTTACTAATTAACTTTTCTACCTGGTTAAAGAGTTATGCTAATGAGTATCCGCTGGTTTAGTGAATGGTTGGAACAAATACACTGTACTGGATTTCAGCTTTTAAAGCCAGATTGCCTGTCACTGTGTGCGAGTACAACTCATGGTGGAGGGAGGGAGGGAGGGAGGGGTGCCTAGCCTCACTCCACCCCAGACAGCGCCACTGGTGCCGGGTAGAGAGATGGAACGGTAGCTGGGTGTGGTAATCCGATAAAGGCAATGCAGAGAGGACTGGAGAAGAGAGGAGAGGAGAGGAGAGGAGAGGGAGGTCAGAGCGGCGAGCAGCACACAGAGACGAGGCCACAGCCGATGGTGTCAGCGTCTCTCAAGGTGAAAGGAATCAGGTGAAGGTCTACCGTTCACATTACAGAGCTGCAGAGAGAGAGAGGGAGGGAGGGAGGGAGGAAGGAAGAAGGGGTGAGAGAGGTAGAGAGAGAAACAGAGACATAGAGGGAAAGAGAAGAGAAAGACAGAATGAGTAGACAGAGAGAGAGGATAGCAGAATGTCAGTAATAGATGGATAAGAGAGAGGGAGAGGAGGAAAAAGAGATGGGCGAGAAAGAGTAAAACAGAAAAAGAAAGGGAGAGAATAGGGATGGGAGATGGGAGTCAGAGAGAGAAGGAAGACAGAAAAAATAGTATGATATGGAAAGAGTGAACGGGAGAGATAAAATGCAAAAAAAGCCAGTTTTTCCGTAGGTGAAAACTGTCTTGAGAGGACACAAGTTTAATTGAGGTCCGGGTACCGTAGAAACAGTAACCAAGGGAACCATGCCATGGATGGATCACCACGGCAGATCTTAATGTGGGGGCTACCCACAGCGCAGCCTGTACATCTCTTTCTGTTTTCTCTCTCTCTTTCCCTCTCTCTCCCTCTCTCTCTCTCTCTCTTTATCTGCCTACATCAGCAGCAGCCCACCAGCCCGAGCAAATTAAGATCTCTCCCCCATCGTCTGTCCCGATTACTGTCAATCACACGGCTTCCCTCGCACTGGAATGCATTAGAGACGTCTCATCGTCACGGCAACCAGGCTAAAGAGTAACATTGACTCTGCGGCTGCCGGAGGCTTGTTTTTGGCCTCGGTTTTGTATTGGTGTGGAGGTGGCGTCGCCACGGGATACGCTGGTGATTGACGGCAGACCAGTACAGCTGTTTACATCTCCCCAAACGACTGGGTTAGATTGACAGACCCCGACCCCCAGTGTCCTCTGCGGCTGTCGTGAGTCGAGCAGGGCGGCGCCCTTTTGTCAGCGCAAACAGATACGCTCAGAAATTGGGCCCTGTTGTCTGGCGTGGACGCTGTCGAGACCTCTCCCTCTCTCTCCCGCTCCCTCCCTCTGTCCCTCCCTCTCTCTCTGTCTGTCTCTCTCTCTCTCTGAGTTCATATGTAGTGCTTCTTTCTCTCACATTTTTTGTATGTTTCTGACATATTCCATATATTTCCTTTTCTCTGTCTTGTCAAATACACTATGTCCATGTGTGTGTGTGTGTGTGTGTGTGTGTTCATGTGTTCATGTGTTCATGTCCATGTCCGTGTGTGTCCGTGTGTGTCCGTGTGTGTGTCCATGTGTGTGTGTGCGTGTGTATTTGTATGTTTGTGTGTGCGTACATGCTGTTTAGCGAATGTTTAGTGAGCCTTGTTTGTGGCCGGCTGATGTGTTTATGGGGGCTGTGCCTGTGATAGGTGTGTGTGTGTGTGTGTGTGTGAGTGTGCGCTGCATGTCTGCTGTGAAAATGAGCCAAATCTTCCCTCTTAGACACGACACTCATTCGCTTGCAGGTGCTCTTTTCAGGCCCTCAAGTGAATAGTGCATACACATTCATTCTCACTCACTCACACACCACACACACACACACACACACACACACACACACACACACACACACACACAGACTCATGTCAATGCACTAAGTCAAATCTACACATACACCCATGAACACTCTACTCCATGTCTGAATCACGCTCATGCTGACTGACCACCGGCTGTTCAGCAGA
>CM059283.1:26073717-26076217 GCA_030347295.1 Setipinna tenuifilis | reverse complement strand
CTGCTCTTTTGTCTACTTTTCCATTTTATCCTTTTCTTTTGTTCTTGTGTTATGTTCTTTTTCTTGTTCCTCTCCTTTCTTCCCTTGTGCTGTCTCTCTTACCCTTCCGCTGGACACTGCTGGCCTCTGGCACTCTTTGCAGGAGACTGCACAGACACAGCCACACACACACACACACACACACACACACACACACACACACACACACACACACACACATACTGCATTAGCCTTAGCAGCAGTAAGAGACTTGTTGAGGAGCAGGGTTGCTTTCAATCTGTAAGTCTCTGTGGCTTTGTCAAGGCTTTGAAGTGGTTGCAGGCCACTGTATCAGAGCTAATCTGGAGCATGAGAAATGGGTCCATCCCTTTGCTGTTGCAGGTTAAAGGGGCCGCTGTGCATATCAGCTCATGGCCACTTATGGCTAAAGGACTTATTTGTTCTGGGTCGGGCTAATGTAACCCTAGCCAGTGAGTAGTGCTGTGCATTGGGAAGACCCCCACCCCCACCCCCCCCATCCTCTGGAGCCCCCTCATGCTGCAAGGTGGAGTAGTGAAGAAGTGAAGCGTTCTAATGGTCCAACAGTCAAAACCAGATAAGTTGCTCGGATGAAGACCTCTTTTTGTTTTATCAGCGAGGGAAGTGGTCTGTTCAGTGTTTGTTTTCTGCTGTTATACAGTGCTTGTTATGCCAGTGGCTCAAACTACCCCTCTCACTGCTATCTTAACAGCAATCATAGCACGTACAGGTTACACAACAAAATTCCCAGTGTTCAGCAAAAGTGTTCATTTAACAGTATAAGTGTACAATTAAGAGTTGAAATTACACTGCAAGTTAAAGTTTATGTAACTGTAAAAGAGTCAAATGTGTAAGGAAGGAGTGTTAAATGAACACTACAAACTTTAGGACAAAATCAACACTGGCATAGTGTTAAAACTGACTCTCTCAGAGTTGATTTAACACTGTAGAAGTTGCTGTGTAACTAACTGCGGATTCACTTGACCTTAATATTCCTTTTGATGAACATGCCCTGCATGTTCCATGTCAACAAGCTTGCCTTATTATACTTATTTTTCTTGGTGCAAATAGCTTGTATTCCTCATGACTATGTCCTCTTTTAACCCCCCAGACAAACAAACAGAAGCCTGTTCCTTTACTGACATCCACTTAGACGTATAGCAACCAACGTGACCTCAGCCACCTAAAGTATAACATGGTGTGGCAGATTTCTCTTGCATGTAGCAGTGTAATACACCAGAACGCCTTCCTTCAGTCCCCCATACTTCAAAACACTCTAAAAGAGCACAAGCATATGATAACTAAATAAATGATGAGACCTCAATCTCCCTCCTGTGGAGTTATTTTCACAATCTTACTCTAGATGTCATCCATGCTTACTACCCATTCAGCAATTACTGTGCAAGTGAAAAGTAAGAGTACCCCTTATGGCCAAATTTGCAATCCCTAAACTTCTTTCACACTGCGCAGCCAACTAGATCAGTCAGCATTCTGCCTGCTGTGTAAACGCTCCCAGTGACTGTGAACAGTGACTGTTCTTGCGTTGAGGGTCCTAAGTGCCTCCTTTTCTGGGCTTCATTGGAAAAGTTTTGTTACATTTAGTACAGTAGTGCAGGTTTGAGTCCTCGCAACCCATAAAGTCAACACTTCCCAAATTACATTAAGGTCATTTTAAAGTGTCCTTCACATATTATTCATTAGATAGACTAGCTGACTGTAGTTTGCAGTTACATCCTTGTATCCCAGGAGATCAAAGGTGAAAAGCTGTGTTGCAGTGAGACATTTTTACGTCTTTCTTTGCCTTTCCTTGATGGTTACCAAAGTTTTGACACACTCGGTGTGTGTTGAGTGTAAACACAGAGGTGATCATAGCATGGTGTGTGCTCTGTGTTTGCTTCGATCTGTAGTTAGATTACGTGTTCTAACACCTCAGGGATGTGTTCAGTTATCCGCTACCATCAAGGTGGTGCAGTCAAGTTTTTTTGCCTTTGTGTGTGTGTGTGTGTGTGTGTGTGTGTGTGTGTGTGTGTGTGTGTGTGTGTGTGTGTGTGCGTGCGCGCACACGCGTGTTTCCCTCTGCGGGTAATGTTGCTTAAGATTCCAGAATCTGGAACATCGTCTACTCTGCCCTACTAAACTCTGCTCACAGCTCTGCAGCCTGTCCCAGGTGGGGAGGAGAGAGAGAGAGAGAGAGAGAGAGGTACACAGAGAGAAAGACAGACAGAGAGAGAGAGAGAGAGAGAGAGAGAGAGGGGTACACAGAGAGAAAGACAGAGAGAGCAAGACAGAGTGTGCATGTGCATGAAACGAAGAGAGAAAGAAAAAAAAAATAGAGAAAAGAAGAAAAGGATCATCCATGTAATCATACAGCAAAATAAAGGAGCCAGGAAGCCCCTTTGATCTCCCATGATTCCCTCCCACCTGCCCCCTTGCCCCCACCACCACCACCGACCCCCCCTACCCCAGTGAGACATGTTCACAG
>CM059283.1:26048717-26068717 GCA_030347295.1 Setipinna tenuifilis | reverse complement strand
TGTGTGTATGTTTTTATGTCTGTGTGTGTGTGTGTGGGTGTGTGTGGGTGTGCGTCTTTGTGTGTCTGTGTAGGTGGGTTTTGTATGCGTGTGCTTGTGCATGTGTGTGTGTGTGTGTGTGTGTGTGTGTGTGTGTGTGTGTGTGTGTGTGTGTGTGTCAGTGCTGGCGGGATGCTGAGTGGGCTCAGTAGTGGTTTGACATGAGGACTCTCCACCCCTGCAGCAGCTGGGTGCTCATGTGTGAAGCACTCTGTTCACTCAAGGCTCCACGTCATGCCCCACACACACACACACACACACACACACACACACACACACATCAGACAGACAGAATGACAGAGAATGCGCCCACACATATTCACAGACAGAGAGAGAGAGAGAGTGAGAGTGAGAGAGAAAGACAGAGAGAGTGTGAGAGAGAGAGCAAGAGAAAGAGAGAGAGAAAGAGATACAGAGAGAGAGAATAATAGATAGCAATGGCAAGAGAAAGGATAGAGAATAGGGGAATGGGAGAAACAGACAGACAGACAGAGACACACAATTTATCCTCACATAACTAAGCACATACAAATTTAAAATATCCATCAGCAAGGCCTATGCCCTCACATTAAAATGGAAGAAGTCTTCAAAGTCCCCAGTCTCTCTAGTGACACATCAGAAAACATTTGTCCATCGTCCCCAACATCACATACCATCCTCCACATCACAAATACTTGGCAATGTCATAACACCATTTAGCAATGTATGATAAACAGATTCAAACTTAAGACAGGAGACAGAGAGGGAGGGGAAAAAGAGAGAAAGAGAGAGAGAGAGAGAGAGAGAGAGAGAGACAGACAGAGAGAGAGGGAGGGAGAGAGAGAGAGAGAGAGAGAGAGAGAGAGAGAGAGAGAAAGAGAGAGATATGGGAAATGCATTGTACTGTCTTACTTATAGAGTATTGTGCACTGATCTGTACATTATGTTCTTTTATTTTCTGTTTTTCTCTTGAGATATACTCTACTGTACACTTGTGTGTTTGTCCTAAGTGCCATGTGTATCTTGTGCTTGTATTACAGCTTTGCCAATTCAGTTGTCTTATTTGTCATGCCAATACAGCCTTTTTGAATTGAATTGAATTGTAGAGACCAGGGGTGCAACTACTCATTTCTAGGGGGGTATGCAAGAACAATTTTGGCGCCCCCCCCCCCCCCCCCCCCAAAAAAAAAAGTTAATAAAATAAGTAAATACAATTGAATTCCTATATTCTATTACTGTAAAATGAACAACCCCTGCTACCACAACAACAACCACAAAAAAAACATTTCTCCCCCTTTAAAACCACTTCTCAACATTCCTCAACATTGTACTCGCTCTGTTGAAAGGGGACGCAATACATACTGGCTATTTAACCTAAACATTAATGTGACACAACACAATTTACAATTGGAGACCAGAGGAGATTTCTCTAAGACTGCAAGGGAAGCTCTGCTTCCCTTAAATGTAAAAAAAA
This sequence comes from Setipinna tenuifilis, assembly GCA_030347295.1. Lineage (NCBI taxonomy): Eukaryota > Metazoa > Chordata > Actinopteri > Clupeiformes > Engraulidae > Setipinna > Setipinna tenuifilis. The sequence goes on along the minus strand of CM059283.1, from coordinate 26,067,225 downwards.
TGTAATGGTCAAATGTTTACAAAATGCCTTAAAACATGTTCATTTCAAACACCAGTTTGTTAATAAAAGGCCCATTATCACAAATCAACTGAGTTGGTGTTGTTAACTTAGCATTCCACTTTGTTCTCATGGCCTATGGCCAACGCATTTCCTCATAGACGTCCAGCGTCAAGGCACTTCAATGGCCCAGCACAGACCCCTAATTTTCTATGCGTGGAAACTGGATGGTCATTGGAGAAATGCCATTTTTTCTCCCGCCCCGGGACGCAGAGAGTCTCTGGGGGTGAATGGAATGGTGTGGACTTCAAGCAGTCCCCGTGTTGATTGGTGAACCTCTGAATCCAGTTTTGATTGGCTGGCGTTTTTGATACATAGACGGTCACTTGGCTGCTGGAGCTCAGTCCCATCGCGGATGTTGCATGCGAAGTTGTAAGACAAGCAGTGACCAATTTGTTAGCATTTCCTTAGCGAAAATACTTGTTCATTTCTTACAATGTATATAAATCACACGCACACTTATTTCCGTTTTGGTTTATTACAATTATCTCGTTCGTTTTTAATTTCGTTTCGTTAGAATCATACTGTTAGGTAGGTTGGCGCTAGTGCTACTTAACTAGCCCACTAGCTCTCCTGAACTAGCCCGCTAGCAGAGCACTATGGCAGACCATTTTCTACAGAAGGAACGAAGGGTAGAATTAACGTATAAGTAAATGGACAAATTTACAGCGTCTGGTTAACCCCCGCACCCAACTGAAATTACAGTAGTAAAACTCCTCCTCCTCGTCTAACCTACACTGTGTCTCGGACAAGTTAAATAAATTAGGCAAATTAAATAAATTAGCAGGACTACATCAACAGCTGAAAATAACGACTACAGATTTATAAATGAAAAAGACGGATGAAACGGGTTGGTTAGTCGAAAGGTTTCAATCACACGACAACAGAACAAATTCCATGTCAAGATGAGCACGTTAGCGATAATGCCACAAAGCATGCACTATAGTTAAGACCTCTCTTATTAAATCGTGTGCAAATGGGCAACGTTAACGACCAAAATCATAAGAAAACCATAGTATCAGTTTGAAGCAGTAGTGACAGAGTATTGAGGGAGGTTTTAAAATCTTTGGTAGTCAGTTAGAGCAGTCATAAACGACATGGTTGCTATGCATTGCTAACTTACGCTAATAGCCTACAATAATTTAGCAACTATAACTGATGACTAAAAACTGCTCTTTCACTACATTAACCTATAAATACTGAATAGTAGCAAACGGTCTGCATGATTATCAAATTTACTCATGTACTGAAAATAATAATGGATTTAAGCACTTACCAGCAAAATAGATGAGTTCAGTCTGGTCAACATCGGTCAAGTGTACGAAGTTGAAAGAAGTTCTCCGCTACGTAATTTGCGGGAGCTGGCCTAGCCTGTAGGGGCGGGTCTTCAGGCCGCCTGGCACTACCTTTTCATCCATATATGGAATGTCAGGTAGAAGGCGGGTTTAGAATGCAGAACGCATTGGTTAAAATGGCGGCGCCCTGAACCTTCAAATTAAGCCTCATTTTGGCTGTGGGAAAGTCTATGCGTGACGTCACAGAGGGTTTGTCCAGTTCTTATATACAGTCTATGGTCTCGGAGGAGCGGGGGGCGCCGCCACCGCCCTTCGTCACCACCATAGCTACATACAGCGCAGAGAGCTGCGGAGAATGCGGTTAGATCATGCAGCTGAGCTGCCACTTTATTTCCTAAAGTGCTGGTCCGGTGTTGTGCATGATCAGACGTGATCAGCGTGACGAACAACGCCACTTGGGTGCCGGCTACCCTTGCAATATGTAGTAGCCTGGTGCCATCTCTTTTTGAATATTGGAAATATTCCTTCCCTCACAAGTCATAACCTCTCTCTGGCGCCCCCTGCGGTCTGGCGCCCCCCTGCAATGCATATGCTGCATATATCACTTTTGCGCCACTGGTAGAGACTGTGCTATTCCCAGACTAATTTACTACACACACACACACACACACACACACACACACACATACCAGGGATGGAAATTAACCACCCGCCACCCGCCAAATGCGGGTAAATATGAGTGTTGGCGGGTGAATTTTGCCATTTTACCTGCCACTGTGGCGGGTGTGCAAATGCATTCAGCCAAGTTCGATATATGAATGCACTCCCTCACGCATGTTGTAGCGTAAGCTATCAGTTAGTAGATAGCGCATATAAGTTTACTATTTATTGATAAGCAAGACTCACGGAGCGTTTCTTGGCATCCAGCACAGGCGCGCGTGGTTATTTCAAATATGATCTAGGCAACTTTCTGTTCACCATTTTGAGGTAGGCTAATGAAAGCTCAGTCATGATGATTATAGCCTAACTGTCCAAACAGGAATACATCAGTATATTGCCTTCTCACGTTGACGATAACGCCATATGCGCACAAGTTCATTCCAAAAACTAACATGTGATGTTAACGTAACCTATTAATAGCGCCAACAAAACCGATTTCAGAAGTGGACGGGTCCATTCCCAAAGCAAAGCAAACAACTTACGTCACTGAACCCAAACAAAAAAATGCACCTTGCAAGACACATCTCTTGCATAGTCTAATAAAGAGTCTTCTCAAGTTGTTTTGGAATATTTATTAATTCTATAGAAAATATAATCAAATGTATCCACATCTGCACTAGCCCTTTGATTTCCTAGCATCTTGCATAGAAACGAAGTTAGAACATGACTTTCTTTCACGTTAGGATTATAAGGAGAAATTTAAAGTGACAGGCGCCCAATTAGACCTTAGCCTACAAACATCAAATACAACATAATTGCATTATTTTTGTCCTAAATAACAGACACATATGTTAACAATTTTAAAAATAAACTATGTAAAGCATGGATTTTCTTTCTGCTGTCCTTTCACTTAGAAAGATAACATTAAGCTATCTACCAACCTGTTAAAATGCACCAGAATGCAGGAAATTACCTTTAATTTAGACTTTGACTGCCCACCAAAACACTGTTACTATCAGCACTACTATCATGTACACTATCATGCTGGAGCATGATGTGTACATGATGCCCCCTTCACATTTATGACTGCCCCCTTATATATGTCTGCCTAGAACCGGCATGGGTGTTATACTGGCATTAAAATGTGCGGAAGGGTTGAATATATAAAGTGGCCGGTAAAAATGTTGAGTGGCTGGTAGATTTTAGAATCTACCTGCCACAGTGGCAGGTGAACAAAAAAGTTAATTTCCATCCCTGACACATACACACACACACACACATGCATGCATACAATTTACTGCACAGAGATCAAGGGCACTGACACAAACACTCTGTCATTCTCCTTTCTCAATTCTCCACCTAGGTACACACACACACACACACACACACACACACACCACACACACATACACACACACTCCACATATTGCCATGCTCTCAGTGCCTTCAGGGCCACAGGGGGTTAGAGGTTGTGATATTGACACCAGAGAGGGCCTGGCCTTGGGCCAACTTTTAGTTGCTCTCTTTCTCTCTCTCTCTCTCTCTCTCTCTCTCTCTCTCTCTCTCTCTCTCTCTCTCTCTTTCTCATATATTTCTTCTCTTCCTTCTCCCTTGTTTTTCACAGATGTCTTTCCTTCTTTCCTTCTCTGCCCAATCTCTCTCTTCCTCCTCTTTCTCTCACTTACCTCCTCTCTCTCTTTTCCTTTTCTCCTCCTCTCTCTCTCCATCTCTCTGTCTCTCTCCCTCCCTCCAGCTACAGGATAGGGAATCGCACTGCTATAAATCACAGTCAATTACTTTACTGCTGTGCAGGCACCACCCAGCCCAGTTCACCCAGACACACAGGAACACACAACCCCACGTCATCGCCACAGCCTCCATCACCCTCTCCACCTCTCCTCCAACCACCTAGCCCGCACATAGGGCCCAGAACACTGTCCAGAACCCTACACAGTAACCTTGAACACCAGCCAGCCAAATACACACAGACTCACAGACAGCTACAGCCTCCAACCTCTCCACCTGTCTTTACACCAGACCAGCTCCAGGCCAACCCAGCACACCGACCTAGATCAAGCACACAGACCCACCCAGACCCTGAGCACTGTATAGCCACAGCGTACACACCAACCCTCTCACCAAACATGGCCACAACCAACCATCCCAGAAGAAAAAAGACACATGTTTTTTTTTTACATATTAATCACTTCACAGATATTTTGATCAATGTGCCCTTCTTCAGTGTGAATATGGGGATTTTGCCCCTTTGACATTGATGGGTGTGTTTAAAGTAGGTTGCATATTGCCCTTTGACCCCACAGGTAGCAGGTGTTTCCACTGCCAAGACTACATTGCAAAGAGCCGTATGTACATGATACAATATACATGACCAAATATTAAACATTCTAAACCTTTTTTGGGAAATTTTATAGACAGCAAGTCAAAACAGTTAGCTCATTCACCCTTATTATATAGATTTACCTTAGATTGTAGAACACACACACCCATATAACTGTCCTGTCCTCAGTCCTGAGTGAGGAACAGCACTAATCAAGACTCACAACAGAGAGGCACCACCACCTCCCCACCTATCCAGAATATGCTGTACACCAGATGGAGGTGCCTCCACGTAGGCTCAGCACATACACTGGAACACCACCACTTACAGTAGCCTCAGAAAATACATACAGTAACACTCAGGCACCTACTCCATGGGAGGCAGCCTGCACCTGTCTGCCCCACACAGCCAAACAAAGCCTTCGTCACACATCACACACACACACACACACACACACACACACACACACACACACACACACACACACACACACACACACACACACACACACAAAACATACTCCTCAGCACACACACACACACAGAAAAGCTAATGTCTCCACCTCTTCAGCTCATTCACATGTAAGACAGAGCACCTACCACCAATCAAAGAGGCCGAAAGATATATTACCTGTTTCCATACTCTACACACACACACACACACACACACACACACACACACACACACACACACACACACACAAAATGTTCAAATACACCTCCATGCCCTTCAGTCTCTGAGTATTGCCTAGTCTGTGCATAGTTTAATAAAAAGCAGTGTTAAAGGCTGGTAATGTATTAGCCGTCTCTCTTTCCCACTCTCTCTCATGCTGTTGAACCTTCATGTGTGAATGTCATCTGATGTCAGCTTTGCGAAAATGTGTTTTGTAACGCCAAGAATGTGTTTAGTATTCTGGCTGGTGGCTCTCTCTGTCATCTATGCTTAGGTGAGATCATGGAAGAGTGTTCTCACATACATGGGAGCACTGATGATCACACACACACACACACAAACACACACCCAGACACACACCCAGACACACACCCAGACACACACCCAGACACGCGCGCACACACACACACACACACACACACACACACACACACACACACACACCACACACACACACACACACACACACACACACACACACACACACACACACACACATACACACACATATACATCCATACAGAGACAGAGAGGAACGCGTGTGAGAATGTTCAGCTCCTGTGATTTAGCTTTGGTAGTTAATACACCTATAAACATTCCGGACGGCACGCTGTTGGCAGGGGGTCCTACCCGCTTGGCTGCCCACTCAGATGCCTGGCTAAATTGGGGCTCTGGAGAGGCAGCTGGCTGTGGAGAAATACGGCCGCGGCAAATTGAAATCCCTGGCAAGACACTCCAGGGTGCACCACACTGGGGGTGTACTAGCAAAATAGTATGAGAAAGACAGAGAGAGGGAGAAAAAGAGATGGAAGAAAAGGAAAAGAAGTGGAGGAGTTCTGTTCTTAAGTTTTTTCTCATATATGCCTGGTGATGTAAGGTCCACTTTGTCTTGTTGAAGTGAGAGTGTGATGTAAGTCAGTGCGAAGTTGAAATGGTGTGTTAGGGTGTGGGGGGTGATATTGAATGGTGTGGTGTGTGTGTAATTCTTTCCTTTTGGAATGGGTAGAACAGTGTCGTGAGGGTGTTATAGAGCAAGTAGTAGTAGTAAGTATTAAAAAGTAAGTAAGAAGTAATGGTGTGTAAATAGTGTGTAGATGGTGTGCAGATGGTGTTGGAATGGTGCTGGAAAAATACAAAGACAGGGTTGGGACGATGTGGGGCAATGTGCTGTCGTGTAACGTCTAGTTGTGTGCTGTCTGTTTTGTGTGTGTAGTTGTGTGTAGTGTGAGTGTGTAGTGTCCTTTTTTAAAATTGTGTTAGGATGGCATGGGGATTGTGATGGGATGGTGTGGTAATGTAAGCTGTGGTGAGTGGTGGTGCTGGTTTGGTGTGTGTGAGGGGGTGGCGAGGGAGTGTGGTGTGGAGCTGCTGCTGGGATGGTGTGTGTGATGTGGGACAGTATCTTTTAGGTGTGCTGTTGACATGGGCTAATGTGGGGGTGCTGTTTTGTGTAGCTGGGCTTGGGCTGGTGCTCTTGTGAGCTGTGGGCAGTCTTGGTGCTGGCGAGGATGACAGCCTGGTGTTCCCGTGTTTATATATTTATGGGCTTCTCTGCTGGAGGGAAGTAAGCCAAGTCTCCACTGGCTCAGAGGAACAGCAAATCTTATTAACCGAGAGAGAGAGGAGGGGACATAGACAGACAGGGGTGGAGTGAGAGAGAGAGGGAGAGAGAGAAAGAGACAGAGACAGAGACAGACAGAGAGAGACAGAGAGTAAACGCAATGGTCTAAGCTTTAACACTATTTGGACAGGCACAGAAGAGGATGGTATATGCTTGGATGTATGCACACACGCAATTTCCCATAGAGATAAACACACTCACCCCCCAACCACCCACCCACACACACACACACACACACACACACACACACAGGCCCTTAAAACACATCCTGTACTTCACCTCTCCCCGGAGTTCTATTCCTTGGATTAACCTCAGTGTTTCGTCATCCCCTCCCCTATCCCCTCCCCTCCCTTCCCCTCCCCTCCCTTCCTCTCCCTTTCCCTCCCCTCCCTTCCTCTCTCTCTGTTTTCACGGACTCTCCAGTTTGCTCTCCTGGCGTGGTAAGTAATGCGTGCTGCTTGACCCCTCCGTGCCTCATTGTGTAAGATTTCAGTGTCTGACCTTAAAAATGAAAGCAAATCGATAGGGCGGCACACACACACGCATTCCTGGGGCCCGGACTCCGGCCAAGTCTGCAACAGCGGAAGGCATTGAAAGACAGAGAGAGAGAGAGAGAGAGAGAGAGAGAGAGAGAACGAGAGAACGAGAGAGAGAGAAAGAGATAAGATACAAAGTTAGAAAGAGGAAGAGGGAGAGAATAAAAAGAGCAGGAGGGGTAGAAAGCGAGGGAGAAAGGGGGAGAGAGAAAAAGACAGAAAAAAACAGGGCTTTCTTTTTCTTTTCACCTTCAGCCTTAAGCATGGAGGGACTCGTACAGTCAATGCACTGGGGCACATTTGCATCTAAATGGTTTGTCCTGCATTTGATATATCACAGTCTTATCCTAGACCCAGGGAAGCAAAAGAATAGGAGGCACTCCCTCTCTCCCTCCCTCCGTTCTTTCTCTCTCTGTCCATGCAAGCCCACAGTATGGTCCCTATATCCCCCCACCCGGGGGGGGGGGGGGGGGTGTGTGTGACCTATGCGGTTGCCCCCGGGGTGATCCTGGCGTTCCCCCTCATTGGCATTCCCTGCGGCAGGGTGCTCCTACACGTTAATTGCCGTCGACAGATGCTGTCTCATGTTGGCATGCTAATGGCCGACTCTTAACGGACGACTCCCCAGCTCTTTTTATTTCTCCGCCGAGCGCAGGGTATTGCCGACGCGGCCGCCGTTTAAGCCCCCTGACGTGATGGATGAGTGTTTTATGGTTCTCGCTGTTTAGAATGAAGCTAAGTCATTAATACGTGTCCATTATTAAACTCTGCAGTTTGGTGGAGGAAGGTAAAAAAAGAAAATAACCTCATCCTTATCTTTTGGAGGGAATCCAACCCCTAAATCCCTTGCTTTAAGCACTCTTACTGCTAGTGCAACTGTGTGTGTGTGCGCACTTTTGTCATGCCTAATAATTTTTCAAACAGTGTGCAGCCCATAAATTATACATCAACGAATACCTGCAATGTGTGTGTGTGTGTGTGTGTGTGTGTGTGTGTGTATGTGTTTTATTTTTTGCTGTCCCTAAATAGATTATCGTAACTTTTTTAATTGGTAAGAGTAGGTTTGATTGATTGCACATGGCTTGTGTGATTGTGAAAGTACCAGTCCTGTATCATGCTGTCTGACGTGGCACGAAAGCAATATTTTAAATTGTTTGTACAGCTATCTACTTTATTAAGCTTGGATGTGCAATGTGTATATTGAGGGGTATTAGGCAGAGTTATGTGTGCGTGTGTGTGTGTGTGTGAGTGTGTGAGTGTGTGAGTGTGTGAGTGTGTGTGTGTGTGTGTGTGTGTGTGAGTGAGTGCACGTGTGTATGCCAGTGCATAACTGGTTTAACTCTGTGCAGATTTATATAGTGTGTAGTTATGTGTGTGTGTGTGTGTTTACTTTCATATATGCAGTTGTGCATGTAGTGTGCATGTGTGCAGTTTGTGTGTGTGTTTTTGTCTCTGTGTGTGTTTGGACTGGTAAGTGGTGCATGTCAGTTGTGCTTAGTGTGTGTGGGTGCAAGCGTGTCTATCTCATCTCCTGTGTGTGTGCGTGTGTGTGTCGGTGTGTCTTTGGCCTGGTAAGCGGTGGCTGTCAGTAGCTGTTAGGGTGTGTGTGATAATTGCCTCACCCATTGATAGATGCGTCTCCCTTCACGCTCCGGGGGTCACGGTTTGCTGTCAGTCATGCCAGCTGAGCATGCTGGAAATAGCGCAGCCAATCACGCGTGGCTAAAAACGGTTTGGGCGGGGCAGAGTTTGCCTTACTAGACAGAGGAGAAGAAAACGTGTGGGGGTTGGGGTGGGGTGAAGGGTGGGAGGTTAGTAAGTGGAGGTCTGTAGTTTCCCACAATGCCTCTGCAGGGGGTCTGCCAGAGGGGGTTAACGTTGTTAAATCGAGCTGGTGACAGAGATTATATATCCAGCCGTCTCCGTCCGCCATGCAATCATAGTTTTTTTCTTCTATGCCCTTGAAAGAAGGCTGAGGGACATGGCACGGTTCTGGCCCTCATCAGGCACACACTCCAACCCCACCTAGAGACCCCCTAACCCTCTCTGCAGTTCATGGCTAATGTACCATATGCGTTGTACTATGTGTGTTATTTTCTGTGTTATCTCCAGTACTGTGTGCATATACAGGTATTTTTCCTCAGCCTCTCTCTCTCATGCTCTCTCTCTCTCTCTCTCTCTGTGGGTATGTTCGTGTGTCACTCCCTGCCTCTCCCAGGGGCCCTGGGTTGTATGCATAGAGAGAGAAATGAATGGAGAACTGGATGACTGCCACTCAAGCCATCAATCTACACTAACAGCAGCAGACACAGAGAATGTGTGTGTGTGTGTGTGTGTGTGTGTGTGTGTGTGTGTGTGTGTGTGTGTGCGTGTGTGTGTGTGTGTGTGTGCGTGTGTGCGTGTGCGTGTGCGTGTGCGTGTGCGCGTGTGTGTGTGTGCATGTGTGTGTGCGTGTGTGCGTGCGTGTGTGTGTGTGTGACAGAGAGAGAGAGAGAGAGAGAGAGAGAGAGAGAGAGAGAGAGAGAGAGAGAGAGAGAGAGAGAGAAAGAGATGTCTAGAGCCATTTTATTGAACCATCACATGTTCCAAAAATGCCTCATTCAAAGGCCTACCTGAAAAGCATGCCATAGTAAAGAAATGTCATATGCTCTGTATAAACTCACACTCTCAGGTGAATAACCGTCAACCAGAGACCCGGAAAGAAAGAAAGACAGAAAATAGAGAACATAAAAGAGGGAAAAAGACAGAAAAAAGACAGAAAAGGGAGAGATAAAGAAGAAAGTCAAGCATGAATATATAAAGGAAAGAGGTTTTTTACAAAGTGGAAATGAAAGGAGGGATATCAAGAGAGAGTAAGATTCTTTAAAAAATATCCACTCATTCACTATACAGTGAAGTATATAACCTGTCAGTTACAATGGTTGATTCACTACATAGTACACTACAGGAAACGAGTGAACATTTTGGATTTTCCCTAAGACAAGAGACAAAGAGGAGAAAAAGGAGTGAGAGGGGCATGAATCAAACACAAAAAAAATCAGTGAGCAAGAGATACAGAAGGAAAGAGAGGAGAGACTGAGAGTAAGAGAGTAAGAGAGAGAGAGAGAGAGATGAGGAGGTGGGAATTGAACAATGATGGATATAGATGGTGAAACAAAAGAGGAGAGGAAATAAGGGATGAACTCTAGTCACGGCAGCACAGAGGGAGGTGAAACAGGAGGAGCAGGGAGGAGGGAGAGCAAACATGGATGGATGGAGCCAGATAATGAAACAAAAGAAAGTATGAAATGGAGGAATCTAGGGAAAGAGAGCGAGAGAAAGCGAGAAGGGAGGGAGGGAGAGGTGAGAGGTGTAAAATTAGAGGTCGGTGAAGCCCAGGCGAAAGAGAGAAGGAAAACAAGATTTTGCGTGAGCGAGGGAGAGCGAGGGAAAAGGGAATGAAATGGTGTAAGAGAGAGGTGGAGTGGAAGTGCATGGAGGAAGAGCAGAGGGAGGCGATGGAGAGTATGAAGGGGTGAAGGTCACCCGATACCTGTCTCACTGCCCGAGGTGTAAATTGTTTGATAATTGACTCGTCTGGAAGAGAAACGTGAGCTCGGCGAGTGTGAATAGTTTGGAGGCTCTCTCGTGTTACCTTGGCTTCTGCACATACAACTACACACATATGTTCTCGCTCTCTCTCTCTTGCTAACACACACACACACACACACACACACACACACACACACACACCTGTGTACTCACACAGCTAATTGCTGGATACAATTCTCTTATGGTCATTCCAAAACATTACACACATGTCAGAGCATGCATAGGTACACACATTACATTACCCAGTTGCCCTCTCCTCTGTGTCCCAAAGTTGGCAGAGATTGCAGTGTGGTGCGTAAAAACAGTCTGTGTGAAAACAAGTCAAGTAACTGGAGCATCCCAGTGAAACGTGTGTGGCGGATTTTTGAATGTCTCAATTGCCAGGGCGAACGACGTCTAACATAAGTAACATGCGGTGCATTTCTATTTCCAATTCCCAGTTCATTTCTCAGCATCCTAAAAAAAACCTTTTTTCTGGAATTCCATCACATCACATTCATGCTGTCTTCTTCAATGTGAAAGTGCGAGTCACAATTTGCTGTTACGTGAAAATGTAAAACTACCAGCTGCAGTTCTGGATAGCGTGTCAATCCGTGACTGATTAGGCCTGTGATTCAGTTCTGATCTGGTTGGCATCGTGCCCTGTTTCAGCCATGGTCATACGATTAAGGATCTTTCCTAACAGACCTTGCCAAAATGTAACCTGTTGGACCAGACTCTTTCCATTCGTGAAAAAATCTGGACACTCTTATTAGGCATATGTTGACTTTGCAGTGGGTGGGAACTTTGTTGGGAATTTCAGCCATTATTGGTTCTGTCGTTAATTCTTGTTCCGTGATCGGTTGGTAAAAATTGTAGTCAGGGATTACAAAAGTGTAAGAGGAGTTCCCTGACATGGTACTGTAGTGAAATACTATATTGAGCAGAGGCACTAACAGCAGCGCTAGCATGGCTAGCCAAAATGTGCCACCTTTTTTTACCATCACTGGACTAAATCCGCCCCCTTCACTTTCTTGCAGCAGCCCTATGCTCCACCCCCTCACCCCATGGCCCCGCCCAGCCCCACCACCAACAGCTGCAGCCACAGCGGAGCGGAGCAGCTGAGCAAGACCAACCTGTACATCCGCGGCCTGCCCCCCGGCACCACTGACCAGGACCTCATCAAGCTCTGCCAACCGTGAGTCACACACACACACACACACACACACCCACACACACACACACACACACACACACACACACAGGCACACACAGAAATGTGTGCACACATATGTAGACAAACACACACACACACACATACATTCATACACACATGTTTAAACAGGCATACACACACAAATGCATCATGAAAACAGATTCATCAGTATGGTATATCATATACTTACATCAAAATCAGTACAGACCTACATGTGTTTTGCTTTATACAAATATTCACATACGTTCAAGACATTTATATATTTTTTTAGACATGCATATGTCTGCACATACAGCTATTCCCACACACACGCACACACACGCGTGTACGCGCACACACACACACACACACACACACACACACACACACACACACACACACACACACACACACACACACAGATTTGTAAAAGAACCTGCACATTAAATGAATTCCCTGGAGAGCAACTACCTCACAGTCAGTGGCAGTTGCACTTACAGAGACACACACACACAGACACACACACACACACACACACACACACACACACACACAAATACACACACACTAAAAAAACACACTAACAGCTTTGTGCAAGTCCATTAAATTCCTTTGCGTCGATGGCAGGAAAAGGGTCAAACTGTCCTTAATAAAGACAAGATGGCCAATGGTGATGAAACACTGTCCTAAGTGCAGGAGAGAGACAGAGAGAGAGAGTGAGAGAGAGAGAGAGAAAGAGAGCTTGTGTAACCTTTCCTTGGCTGTTCCTTGAGAGCCAGTTATGTTCAGTTCAGCCAATTATGCAGGCATCTTTTCCCAGCTTGAGAGGGGAAAGGCCTTGCATTTGCCAGTGCTTTCTCATCAGTGTGTGTGGGTGTGCTTGTGTGTCAGAATACCTCCTTTTTAGTTTATAAAGCCATTTAAACTTCATCAGCTGGGGAGAGCTCATGTCAGCCTTTTCTGATAACGATAAATAAACGTTCTTTAGTTTTCTATGCCTGTTTCCTGAACAGGATCATAACGAGAACATGCGTGCCCTGCTCTTAAGATGTTCTTAAGATGATTTTTAGAGCTGAAAGCTGCCGCTATTAAATTACATTACACAGTGAATAAGTAGGCTTCAGTGCAATAAAATATTGTTTTTTAAATAAACAAAACGTGTTAGATGTTTGCATAGCTTATCTCATTCAAGAATAAGCAAAAATGATCTCTGTCAACTCTTAGGACACAAACAAACATAGGTATGATTTAAACATGTATTACAGTACATACACTGTATTCAGATTTGTTTTTTGCATGTTTCATGCACACGCCCAAAATAAACCCTCCTCTCACTGTAACTGTTCTTGTGCAACTGTGCTCATAAGCAAAGGCACTTTTAAATACAGGCTACTTGAAGGTGTCGGAGGGCAAGGGAGACATAAAGAAAGTATTAGGCTGCAGAAACTAAACATTGGTCTTTGATTGATTTTAAGATAACAGCAGTGTGATAAGGTAGATTAAGCCATACAGTTGCTGTCATTGTGTCATGTATTTTTAGTCTGTATAGGCCAGTAGTAGGAAGATATGTGTTTAACAATTCTGTTTAAAATCGTCTTAACAAAATATGTATCGGCAATTTAGGGTAATTATAATCCTATAATCTTAAAAAGCAACTGTTTAAAAAGCTATAATTTAGCCTACTGTTTATCTAGCTCCAGACCCACAGTTGTGTCCATGGACTGCTGCTAGTGAGAAGCCACTTTACGATGCTCTTAGCGGTCTATGATTACTTTGGACCACATGTAGATTAATGAGTGATCTCACAATGTTCCTAAGCAGCGAAGGTTTCGGGAAATGGTCCGTAAACTCTAAGATCATGGGAAACACAGCCCATGTTAATTAATGTCTAATGCCATGCCAGATCAGAGACGGATTCATGCCAGATCTCAGCCAATGTAATCCACTCTCCCTTATACCTGAGGTCTAGACCAGAGTAATATACTCTCTCCCTTCTGTTTAATGCCTGAGATCTATACCAAAGTAATCTACTCTCCTTGTGCTCTTCTATGCGTGAGATCTAGACTAGATCTGGGCTAGATTTCAGAACCTACCCATTCAAAGTGCTTTTTGTCAAATTGTTTACAGATTCCAGCAACAGTTGCGTCTTATAGCATAATCACCCTCCTCTATTTCCCCAGTAATGGGACACAGCAGCACAGTATGTCCTAAAGCAATCACCAGCTCTGTGCATTAAACGCAAAAAGAGCTCATCTACTGTGAAACATCAATTTATCTGCACAAGCCTGAGATTTACTGTTCATTATGTGACTATACTGTATATCACCCCAGCAGTTCTATAGAAATGAAACTGCGATCTCAGCTCCACTGGCTATGCGCTCAGTGTCTGGTCCCGTCGCAGTAATGTGATAGGATATATTGGCTCAGTGGTTTCACTACGCGCTAAATGCAGAGCGGCGTATCAAATGCTGTCAGCAGTATCACGCTACATCTACTGCAGACCCAGGGGCCAACCGCCCTGAGCACCACGTTGCCTCCCCAGCTCCCAACTCTCTGGCCAGAGAGGGGCGCCGTCCCAAACAGACCTGGTGCTGATTGGGTATAGAGAGGGTCGGTGCCAAAGAAATCTGGTGTTGACCAGGTACAGAGGGTTGCCATCTGAAACATAACATGTGATTGGCTAGAGAGAGACTTGGTCTCGAGCAGACCAGGTGCTGATTGGGTAGAGAGAGGCTCTGTCTCCAACAGACCTGGTCTTCCACACAATTATGTGCCAGATCCAGCCGAGAAGTGAGCCAACATGTCACATTAGCTGTCTCTGACATGACATGAAACTGGGTGAGATTTGGCCTAGAGATGCTTGCTCAAGATGTATTCCAGAGTCAGCTGCTATCCGTGATCCCACTGGGATTGTTATTCTGCACATCTTTCGTCCTCACCATTCTCCTCTTCTCTTCTTTTCTCTCCTCTCCTCTTCTCTCCTCTTATATCCCTTTCTCTCTTCTTTTCTTCTTTATTCTCCTCATCTCCCCCTCTTTTCCTCTTTTCTTCTCTTCCCTCCATTCATGTCCTATCATTTTCTGCCTTCTTTCCTCCTCTGCATTTCCCCCTTTCATTCCCCTTCTTGATTTTCTTCTCTGATTCTCCTGTTTCTATTTCTCTTCTGTCCTCTCTTCACCTTTCATTCTCTTTCCTCTCCTCTGTAAATTCCAGACAGTTGCTCATAAAGAGAATGAGAATGTCTCATAAAAACATGGCCCTGATTAGACACATAGATGGCTCATGTCTAGAAGCTCCAGATCCAGGCCAGTAGTGAACCAGAATTGGGCTGCAACTTTTTACATGATCCCTTGCCAGAATCCCTCTCCTCTGCTTTCATCTCCTCTCCCTTTTCTCCTCCTCCTCCTCCTCCTCCTCAATCTCTCCTCTTGTCTCTGCCCATCCATGAGGCTGCCAGTGGTCCCGCCTGTGTGCCACTGGAAAGCTGATGCCAGTGCTGGCTTAATTAGCCTGCCTGTGGGTGAGCGCCAGGGCTGGAGCGTGAACGAGGGAGGGAGCGGGCACCAGCAGGGGCATTCCAAAAAGGTCACCCGGCGCCAGGCTTGGTGGCACCCAATGCCCGCAGGTGATCTCAATGCTGTGTTAGCGGAATGCAGTTGAAATCTGTGTGTGCATGTGTGTGTGTGTGTTGGGTGTGTGTCCAACCCACCCCCTCACACCGCATTGTATGCCACCTCCTGGCAGAGTGGGCACTGAACCTACATGGCTCAAAGTTGTGTCTGTCTTTGTGTGCTTGTGCGTGTAAGAGTGTGGGTGTGTTTCTTAGTCATTGCTGGAAGGCAGAGAACTGCACAATGGAATGCATGTGTTTGGGTGTGTGTGTGTGTGTGTGCGTGTGTGTGTGTGTGTGTGCGTGCGTGCGTGTGTGCGTGTGTGTGTGTGTATGTGTGTGTGTATGTGTGTGTGTGTCTGTCTGTGTGTGTGTCTGTGTGCCAATAGCTAGATACCATAGTGACTCACTTGGACCTCATGCTGTGATTTGGCCAGACACGAGTAAGGTTAAGAGGGTTGCATGGATGGAAAAGACACTGTCTTTAAGCGCACACACATGCACACAAGCACTCGCACACACATAAATACACACACACACACACACACACACACACACACACACACACACACACACACACACGCATACACACTGAGTCTCTGTAGTCTCACTGAGACTTGGCTGCATCCACAAAATTCAGACTGTTTGTCACTTTCACTTTCTTCTCTTTCATACTCAATCATCTTACTCCCTCTCCCACACACATGTACTTGTACACACACAAAACACACACACACACACACACACCACACACCCTCTCCCAATTACACAGTTAAACAAACACACACACACACACACACACACACACACACACACACACACCCTTTCCCAATTACACAGTTAAACAAACACACCAAACACACACACGCACCCACAAACACATGCACACACACACACACACACACACACACACACAACAACTGGAGTTAAAGCAAACACCCCTGCATCACCGTGGCCCAGTGCCCAGACTCTTTCATTTTTGAGAAAGTGCCATATCATAACTGCTGATTGGAGGCCAATCTGCCACACGACACCAGGGGGGATTTCTAGAAAACTCCACAAACTCCCTCCCTGCATCTCCCCAGCCTACTCTAATCTAATAGTCTGAGGGAAGGCAGAGCTGGAAGAATGGGGCTGCTTGCTGCTGCATGGTTGAGACTACTTGTAATGGCCCTCAACATGGTTCAATTTGTGCAGAGCCACAATGTCAGTAAAAGTAGAAAATGTCCTCTCACGTCCAATGTGAAGGTTATTATTTTCAGGAAAATAACAAACATAAATATCGATAGGGCCAACAGTCATGAAACTGCATCCATATGTTCCCACTAGCTCTCTTCCAAATCTTCCTACCTCTTAGCTGTGTATTTAATGTTGCAAACATGCCTAGCAAGTGCTTGTATCATCACACACATTCCTTAACACAAATAACCCAGGCTTTGCCACAGACAATTTCATGCAACTTGCAATGAAATGTAACACATATAGATGTATTTCTTGGTATTCTGTTCAATGTATTTTAACTCTCACACACACACACATACACACACACCAGAACAGACATTGGTAGGAACATAAACAAGAGGAAAGAAGTGAAGAAAGAAAGAAGAAATGGAGAAGTTAAACAGGCTAACAGAACAAATGGAAAGAGAGGATGATGAGGGCCAAGGGCCAACAAAGAGCTGTTTTAGGCCATTAAATAAAATGGAGCTTTATTGTTTGTATGCATGTAATGGCTGCTGAGTGTGCCATGGTAATTAAGTGCATTTGAACTGAATTCAAACTAGAGGCAGACAGAAAGACTTGCAATCATATGAAGGGCAACTAAGTATTGCAGTGGGGTTTTTGAGCAGGTTTGAGCATATTCCCCCCACGAGACACAGGGTTTCCAAAGTGAGCGGTGATATATAGGCTGGGGATGCTCCATAAAAGCCCCCTTACCCCTTTCTGGAAGCTTCCGTTGAGAAAGGGCTCCTGGCTGAGCAGAGGCAGGTGAGGCCACAGGCCAACAGAAACCAACCCCAGGGTTCCTCCACCAGCTCTCTGTCAAGCCAGGCCTGGTCTGCACGCAATGGACAGACCATTAGATGCTTAACATTTTCTCCTCCCATTACAGCTTGTATTTTCTGTTGGTGTTTCCCCTTTTACTCTTTTTATGTCTGTCTGTCTGTCTGTCTGTCTGTCTTTCTTTCTTTCTTTCTTTCTTTCTTTCTTTCTTTCTTTCTTTCTTTCTTCCTGTCTCTGTCTGTCTGTCTTTCTTTCTTTCTTTCTTTCTTTCTTTCTTTCTTTCTTTCTTTTCCTGTTCCTATATGTTTGCCCTCCCCCAGGGGAGCAACAGTGAGATTTCAGATTGCGGGACCTGTTCTTTTTTACGAGGGTTCTGTCTGAGCTGGGGCTACACACACCTGCAATAACAAGTCAATCTCAGCCCACTCCTCGCCACTGGACCAAACACATAACTCACCCAGTAAGGAGCTTTTCCCAAGCCCTCGGCCTCCCTCTCTCGCTCCCCGTCTCTCTCTGTTTCCATCTCTCTACTCGTTGTCCCCTTCCCCCTCTCTCTTTCTCTATCAATCAGTCATATCGGAAATCTTTTTTTTCCAAACACCTCTGGTCTGATTCATTTTTCTCTATCACATACTTACCCTGTTCTGTTCCCCTCCCTTCCTTTGTGTTTCCCTCCTTTTGTTTCTCTCTATCCCTTCCGCTCTTCCTCGGTCACCGTCTCTCTTCCTCCCTCTGCCACTCTCTCCCTCTCTCTTTCTGTCTCTCTCTCTCTTTCTCTCTCTCTGTCTTTCTCCCCCCTCGGAAGTAGAGGATGTGCAGCTGTGCCCGTCATGTTGCTCCCTCCCCAAGCTGCAGAGAGAGCTCAAATCAAAAGGCCAATCAGCGTCGATTGACCACATAACCTCATTTCCATGTGTGTGTGACTGTGTGTCTCTGTGTGGAGGGGGGTT
>CM059283.1:26036217-26043717 GCA_030347295.1 Setipinna tenuifilis | reverse complement strand
CCCCTTATTGCTGCTTGCAGCTATATTTATCTCTCTCCCTCAATTGTTGCCTTCTTTTTTTTCTCTTCCTCCCTTTCTCTATCGATCACATGCACTCCCCACAGTCAGAAAGAGTCCTCTTTTTCTCCTTGGGCCAAAATAAAACCCTCCCACCCCCTGGAAACCCAGCAGTGTCCTGACATATACTAAAGCCAGCCTTTGCCCTTCCAGCCCACACTGTAGTCAGGAGATGAGGGGACGTCCGTTTCAAGCATTCCCAGAAGAGTCCCGCTTTCTCCGGCTGCTTGTCATGCACAGAAGAGTGGAGAGAAAAATCTATTTTTCAAGGAGCCATTGAACTGCATAAATATAAAGAGATGCCCCCATAAATATGTATATTCCTTATAGAGCTGTGCAGGGAAGTAAGTAAAGAGTCATCCGTTACCAGTTCGACCGCTCTCTCCTCCCTAAGTGTATGTGTGTGTGTGTGTGTGTGTGTGTGTGTGTGTGTGTGTGTGTGTGTGTGTGTGTGTGTGTGTGTGTGTGTGTGTGTGTGTGTCAGTGGTGCAGTGGAGTTAAACATTAATGCTGTCATCCGTTGCAAATAAAAAGGGGTCAATGAAAGGTCAAGAGCTGGGGAGAAAACATGACAGACCCTGCCAGGGACTCACTGCTCAGGCCTTTTAAAATGGCCGGCCAAATGACTGACTGCCTAACTAAATGTAGGTGTATTTTTCACCAGCACAGAAGGAGGCTTGGAGTAGTAGTTACTATGAAAACAAAATAAAAGCACAGCAAGCTACTGCATCCTAGCATAATAACGCTAGTCATATTTTTGGACAGACAAGAGAGGGAGAAAGCAAAAGACAAAGAAAAGAGGAAAAGAGAAAAACAGGGCATAGTAAAAGAGTATAAAAGGCAGGGGGAGGGACAAGGGAATAGGTGAGTGAAGAGAAATATGGAAAGAAAAGTGTGTGTGTGTGTGTGTGTGTGTGTGTGTGTGTGTGTGTGTGTGTGTGTGTGTGGTAAAGACAGAGATAGAGATGGAGAGAGAGGGAAAGAGAGAGCAAGAGAAAGACAGAGATGCATATGTTTAGCATCAGGTATGCATACGCTAGCAGCTCCATGCTATATCTTTATGGTCCAGAGCACCTGTCTGCTCCCTGCCAGCGGACTCCTACTCTGCATCTTGCAGGGCTACAAGACAGCTTAGCTGTCTGCCCGCTCCTCTTTCCACCCCACTGCCCAACCCACCACTCTGACCCCTGTCAATCACGCTGACCTCAGCCCCTGGGAGACAGGAAGTGATGTGTGAGGTGAGGGCGGGCCATGTAAGCCCTAACCAGAGAGTAGGCGAGCTGTTGGGCATGAGCGCAGCAGTCTGACTGCTAATAGAGACGGCTATCTTTCACTTTGATTTATTCAGCACCAGCTTTGTTTTTCTTTCTTTCCTTCTTTCTTTCTTTCTTTCTTTCTTTCTTTCATTTGTTTTATGCTTTATCTCTGTCATTCTCTTTAACTCCCCATTTTATGCTCTTTAATAAACCTCATTTCTCTCTTTCTCTCTCTATCTATCTCTTTTTCTTTCTCCCTCTCTCTCTCTCTCTCCCACTGTCTTTCTGACTTCCTCACTATCCCCAGTTAGAGAGCTTTCATCACTGATGTCTGTCACTTTAATCACTCTCAGGCCCCTCAAAATGAGGGCGGGGCTTTTATACACAGAAGACAAAAGCACTCCTTACATACACTAATTCCTCCCCTTTTATTGTCAGTCTTGAGACATTAAGAAAGAGTGACATCTGATAAAATATGAGAGTGCAGTAGTGGTTAAGGGTATTGCTACAACAATGCAGGGGTTAGCTTAGCAAGAGAAATAGTGTCAATCACAAGATGGTGGGCTGAGATGTCCCTGGTGGAGAGCTTTTTTGCCCCCGTGCATGGAGGCCAGGGTCCGCCCATGTTTTGTTACGAGCCCTTGGGTAACGACATGGCCGCTTGATGGATGGAACCTTGGAGCATGGAGACACCCGACCGCCGGCTTCCTGTACCTCCGCTTCCTGAAGTTGTCAGAATGTTCCGGCGAATGAGAGTCAAGGCCCATGTTTCGGGAAACGATGGATTTAGGACGGGCTAACGTATCAAGAGGGCTGTTTTGATTTAGGCTCTCTCTTTTTTGGGGTAATTTACTGTTTGAAAACACCTCTGACGGAAACTATAAATTGGCATGCGTCAGTGAGCGTGTTTGTGTAGCTGAGCCTGGGTAAGCCCATAGGCTTGTGTATTGTTATGATCTGCCCTCAGGTTATAGGGCTCCCACCCTGCACTTGAAACCGGAGATGTAAGCTGCACTGCAGAGTCATGGCACCGGTGGTCTGAGTGTGTGTGTGTGTGTGTGTGTGTATGCGTGTGCATGTGTGTGTGTGAGTGTGTGTATGAATGTGTGTGTTTATTAAATAAACGTGTGCTGTGAGAGGGTATAAGATAGAGCTCATTGAGTCCAGTGTTACATGAGAGCTGTCTGGAGCAATCTAGGGCTGTGGAGCTGAGCTTGGGTGTGTCGGTTCTCTACCTTCCGCCCTCAGCTACAGTGGAGATGTTTGTTCCTGTGCTAGGACAAGTGTGTGTGTGTGTGTGTGTGTGTGTGTGTGTGTGTGTGTCTGTTATGTGTCCACTGAGACCTTCTCTCCTCCACTCTCTATTCTCTGCCCTGCTGTAGGGCACCCATATGTTTATCTTACTTCCCCCTCCTTCGAGTCTCCTTCCATCTGGCTACAGGGGGCCAACAGAGGCCAGCAGGGGACCCTTTAGACAGACAGACAGACAGACAGACAGACAGACAGACACTGGGTGCCAGCGTTCAGGAACAGATAGTAACAGTCTGTTGCTTCAGGAACAATGATCCAGGGATCCTCCCAGAAGGGAGGGCCGGGTGTTGGGAAAGGTCATCTGAGCAGGCTGCTACCACACACACACACACACACACACACACACACACACACACAAAAACACACACAGAGGGCTACTCCTGTTTTCAGGCAGTCGTTGCTTGGTCGTAAAATGCTTGGGTGGTCATAGCGTCATCACAAGAGATGCCCGCCGGGCGTTTTCTCCTGAGGGCAGTTCATCAAGCTGAGAGCAGCCCAGCCCAAGTCACCCGCCGCACCGCGCCAGAAATACGAGACGACCTTAGTATAAAATACGCCTCATCAGGGGATCAGGAACCGAAACACAAACACACACACACACACACACACATACACACTAACAAAGAATTGCAGTGTCCGACACTAACGGCTCCCCATCTGGCCTCCCAATCACGTTTCAGTTCTGAGTGACATGTTAAGCATACACCACATGACATCACTAACTGGTGCCAGTTGCCATAACTCCCTCCCTTACTGTTTCCATGTGTGCGAGCCTCTCTGCCAACCATCCATTTCATCTTAGCCTGATTTAATGACAGCTAATGTCAAATGCTCAGCCGAAGCTCTTGCACATTAGTATTCGCTAACTAGTGAGCTAACATTTTAGGTAACCTCTAAATTCTCTCTCTCTCTCCCTCTCTGTTATTTGTCTGCCTCGCTGAGTCTCATTGCAGGATCAAATGGACTCAGTAGACAGCTTTCAGGAGCTTCATAGACACCAAAATGTGCCGTCCTTTTCTTTCAGTAAATAAAGAAAAATCTCAGAAGCATCAGGTAGCTGAAATGGAATAGGAGAGAGTATTTCAAAAATGTGTCAGTAAATTAAACTAAACCCATTCGACTGCTGCCGTTTTTTTTGTAATTGATACTTACCCCCTTCATTTATTCTTTCCTCAAACACTCATTCTGTAAAATATATCTGGCAACATGAGAATGCTATGAAAACCCAAATGAGCATTCTGATCCAGTTGGTGGTGGTGTGTCTGTTTATATGTAAAATACAATGAAGGAATGAAATCTCTGATGTTATGGTGGTATGGCACAACTGCTTAATGTAACAAAGACAATGATACTTTATAGTAAGAGGAATGCCCCTGAGCATGTACAAATTAAATTTCCACATCACTTTCCTACACCAACTTTCGAAAATGTTAAAAAAAAATAACTGTGGACTAAAGGCCTGTACATATAGAAAAAATATGCTTTTCAGTACTGCAGGCCATGTGTTAGTTAAGGCATGAATGTCCAGACAGTTAGTTAGGGTTATGGTTGAGAAATATATCACTTCAAAGTCATTCATATTAGTTCTTTGCATCGCGTACGTTTAAAGCCTTCCAGTTGATGTGAATAGAAGGCAGTTGATGAATTGTCTATCGTCTTACACATTCATATAATGTCCTAACTCACCTAACTTGAAGGCCAAGTCTAATTTTAGGGTTGTATTGTGACAACTTAGTTTAGGTGGAAGGAATGTGTCGTTAAGGTGGCCACTGCTGCTTTTTAATAATATACTTGGGTATGTGTGGAGAGGGCCCTCACTGGTAATTGTAATAACCCTTACTGATGCACAGGGCTGCTGGGTAATTTGCCCAGTTAATTTAAGAGGCTGTCCCACAATGCCACTTGTGTGGTATGTGGTGTAGTCAGTGTGTGTGTGTCAGTGCCAGTGCATGTGTGCCTTTAAATGTGAGTGTACGTACTGGCTTGTGCTGTTGGGGAGATGGGAGTGTGTGTGGGTCAGGGGGCAGAATGGGACTTGCTTGATGAATTTTTTAATGAATGGAAAGGTTGTGAGTTGGCACACAGAAAGACATACATTTCCCCTCCACACACACACACACACACACACACACACACACACACACACACACACACACACACACACACAGGAACAGAGGAATATATACAACACTCACACACACACACACACACACACACACACAGGAACAGGAATATATACATCACACACACACACATAAAACCACTGTACACAGACACAAGCAAGTGCAAGTGGGACGCAGGACTGGAAAATTACCTGTTGTTTCTTTTTCTGTCCTTTTCACAATTACTGTAATGAACCTAAGAAACACAATCCTTTATTTACTTATCAAATACACACTCTCTCTAACATGGGAACAGATTATATACTGCCGGGATATGCATTTTTTCTACAGATTTAAAGAAATTGGAATGAAAAAAAAAAAACAAAGCCGCATTTCAATCAAAGGAACACAGTATTACGTGTGTGTGTGTGTGTGTGTGCGTGTGTGTGGTTTTTTTTTTTTAGGGAAAGTGTTTCATATTGCCCATGATTGTGTGTAATTACCCCAGGTGCTTCAGTAACACAAAGAAACACAAGTGTGACATCTATCCCAACACACTTTTTTCCACTCTCAAACTTGACGTCGCTTGTAAAAGGCAACATAATGAAACGGAAACCACCGTGAAACACAATACAGGCCCCTTTTTCCAATCAAGTCCCTGCACACACACACACACACACACACACACACACACACACACACACACACACAAGGGCAGTAAATTCTCTCTTTTTTTTACTCCTAACCGTGGCAATGCGGAGGATTCCCCATGGAATCTAATCTGTTCTCCGCTTGTGCGTAGCGGCGGGGGTTTGTGGGGGGGGTGAGGGGTGCAGATGATTACGGAGGTCCCTGCTGACACTTCACAAAAGGAAATGAAGTCGTCGGCGTGGAGAAGAGGGCCCCCATTACAGCGGGCTTGTGTGAATGAGCACTGGAGCCAGCTCAGTCACTACAGCCACACAGACTCTTAAGCTTCTGCTGCTGCCAGAGTGTCAGAGTACGCAATGGCTGACCCCCACTAAGACACAAAAACTCTCTTACACACCGAGAGAGACATACACAACATTCACAAACACACACACACACACACACACACACACACACTTAGACACAAACACACAAATCAGCACACAAAAAGCATTTACACACACACACACACACACACACACACACACACACACACACTAGAGCACATAAACCACCTCCCTTCCCCTCAGCGTGCAGTAAATAGAGTCTGTGCTGTGAGAAATGGCACAATTATCCCCCCGCTGGTGAAAAATGGGGCCGGGAAGCCACACACTTCCTCACTTCCTAGGATTTGTCTATTTTCTGCCCTGCACAGAGAGAGATAGAAAGAGAGAGAGAGAGAGGGACAGGGAGAGAGAGAGGAAGATAGGCTTGTTCGTTTTCATCTGACTGGCCACGGAAGTACTTTATAACATCCTCTCTCTCTCTCTTTCTATCTCTCTCTTTCTCTCTCTTGTGCATGTGAGTGTGAGTAGCATTGACACGAGTGTGAGTGTAACTGACTTTTGGCCTTGGCCTTTCTGTCTTTTTGTGTGTCTTATGTATGTTTTTTTGTGGTTATTTATTGTTTTTAAGTAGTTTACTCATATGGGCGCTGTAGATTGTTTTTAGTTTACCTCATACCTTGTACTGCTGGGTCTTGTGAAGTCAGCAACCAGCTTCTGCTGGGAGCATGATTAAGTCATGGACTTAGAACTGAATGCAATGCAAGTGTTGAGGAGTTAAGTTTGGCTTTTGGTGTTGTTATTGGTCATGAGCATGTAAAGTCGACTAATGAGTACCGTGACTGTCCTTTGTCTTGGTACTGTCGAGAAAGAGAGAATGGTTCCGAAGGTTCCAAGGTTATTAATGATACTCTCTGGCGTGTACTTCCTCTAAGCAGTCCCTCAAAGAAGGTCATCATCTCAAATGTCCCACCTTTTATAAAAGATGAAATGATTCAAAGAGAGTTGGACCACTATGGTTATCTGATGTCTCCTATCAGGAAGATCAAGCTTGGCTGCAAGTTGCTGCTGTTGAAACACCTAGTTTCCTTTAGAAGGCAGGTGTACAGGTGCTGGTCATATAATTAGAATATCATGAAAAATGTGATTTATATCAGTAATTCCATTCAAAAAGTGAAACTTGTATAATGTATTCATTCATTTCACACAGACTGATATTTCAAGTGTTAATTTCTTTTAATATTGATGATTATAACTGACAACTAATGAAAACCCCAAATACAGCATTTCAGAAAATTAGAATATTGTGGAAAGGTTTAATATTGAAGACACCTGGTGCCACACTCTAATCAGCTAATTAACTCAAAACACCTGCAATGGCCTTTAAATGGTCTTTCAGTCTAGAAAATTTATGGGGTATTGTAAAGAGGGAGATGTGATATGCCAGACCCAACAATGCAGAAGAGCGGAAGGCCACTATCAGAGCAACCTGGGCCCTCATAACACCTGAGCAGTGCCAAAGACTGATTGACTCCATGCCACGTTGCATTACCGCAGTAATTTAGGCAAAAGGAGCCCCAACTAAGTATTGAGTACTATACATGCTCATACTTCTCATGATCCTACTTTTCAGTTGGCCAACATTTCTAGAAATCTTTTTTTTGCATCGGTCTTAAGTAATATTCAAATTTTCTGAGATACTGAATTTGGGAACACCCTTCCACTGTGTTGGTGAATGATGTGATCACCAAGGAGCTTGCAGTATTCACCTAGCATTGATCAGATAGGCCTGGAGTGCCA
>CM059283.1:26023717-26031217 GCA_030347295.1 Setipinna tenuifilis | reverse complement strand
TTCACTTTCTTTTTTTGTCACACTCTCTCTTTTTTCACCAGCTTTCCCTTTCACTTTATCTTTTCTCTCCCTCTGACTCAGTTTCCTCCAGGTCACAGACTCTCTGTTTTAGCTCCACAGGGACCCCCAGCACAGACTGTACAGGATGAAAACAGGGCCCTTGTCGGGCACTAGAGGCAGGGGAGGACACAGAGACTCATGGAGACTCTAGGTGGTTGCGTGAGGGGACTCGGTCTGGATATTTCCGGATGCAGGGGAAGTGGCTGCACTGTTTAAAACGACTCCATTTCCCTTTCCTGTAGATAAGTGTTAAACTCGAACACAACTCGAACGTTTCTCTATCCTTCTCTGCTCTCTTCTCTCTCTCTCTTTCTTTCTCTCTCTCTCTCTCTTTCATATGCTGTTTTTACCCTCTGGCCACAAGGAATTCTGGGAGCTGAGCAGGGATGTAAACAGAACAGGCGTGGCAAAACAAACAAACAGTGACCGTTTCTTTCCTGATGAAATGCAGAGGCTGTCGAAAAAAAAAAAAAAAGCCAGTCGAATCCCAACATCATTATTCATGCTGTAAGCTGCTCCAAGTCCTTAGTTGCCCCACAGTTTTTTGTTTTCTCTCAATTTCGAATTTCATAATCCGCTCCATATTTAATCTTGTTATTGTTTCATAATACAATAGCTTTGCCCTATTCATATTTTACCATCATATGAGCGCAGATAAAAACATGAAAACATTTTTTTTTTCCTACTAGAAAAATGCCAGCTGGGCCCCTCTCCATGAGTTGAGGTAGAGAATGGGAATGGGCTCGAGAGGCTAATCAGTAGACCCACTTCAGACAAATGCCACACATTAGAGGAAGAGGCAACAGAGACAAATCCAGGCACTTTGTGACCACAGTGACATTCTGTTGTAGCTCCTTAATTTGTATCATAGCCATGGGATGGAGTGGCATGTATTTGTATTGGTGTGTGTGTGTGTGCGTGCGTGTGTGTGTGTGCGTGTGTGTGTGCGTGTGTGTGTGTGTGTGCGTGTGTGTATGTGTGTGCGTGTGTGTATGTGTGCGTGTGTGTGTGTGTGTTTTGCAATATTTGTTATGTGTGTGTGTGTATGCAAGTGTGATTGGGAATATAAACAGATGAATGCATCAAAACAGATGCATAAGCAAAAAAAAAAAACAACAAACAAAAAAGTGAGAGAGTGAGAAGACGAAAAAGAAGAGAAGAAACACACAAATGAATGGAATCAATGAGGAGAGATTTATTGCGGTGTCCACAGCAAAGTGCAGGACTGTGCAGGGAATTATGCAGGCCAGTATTGATGAATGAGATCATAAGGACGAGCCCTGGGAAAAAAAAAAAAAAAACACTGCTCCTTTGATTGCCTGAGCCGGCCTCTTTCCCACTCACAGAGAGAGAGAGAGAGAATGAGAGAGAGAGAGAGAGAGAGAAAGAAAAGTCAGATGTAGGGATGCACCGATACCACATTTCTGAAAACCGATACGAGTATGAGTACTACCATTTTCAGTACTTGCCGATACCGAGTACTACCGATACCGAGTACTGTCATTTTTGCCATATTTTTTTTGCCATAAATTATGTAGTTTTCTACCGGGGTGATATGGCCTAGAGGTGTAGACTATTTGCGTGCAAGGTTGTATGATTGACGATCACTACATACAAAAAATATCGTAAGACTGTAGCTTAGATAATAAAAAATGATAAACGCTACAGCATTATGTAATGGCGATCCCATTTTCGATAGAATGATGACATTAAAAGAAAGTCTACCTGCATCTATCCTCCTGTCAGGAACTGAGGCAAGTGTTAATTTCGTTAGAAAAAAAAAACTGTAAAAGTGCAATACCTGTGAACAACACTGAAGTCAACCAAGCAAAATGTTGCGGAAGACCGGTGGTGGAATGGAGAGGGTAAGCGACCAACGGAGCGAAATGAGGCTAACTGTGACCACAAATTCTGACAGTCATAGTGGTATTTTTTTTGTAGGCCTAGCGAAAAATAAATCATTTATGAACTCACGTTTACGTCATGCGTGATGTATGCCTAGGCCGACGAACTCCTGATGTCCGAGTTGGTCTGGTGTTTACTGACACATTTATAAACACGCCCAGGCTATGGTTTGTGTATGGCCTATACAAACAAATTGCATTATTTGGAATATGTAATAGGACTACGTTGTTTTCCAACCGTACTGATGATCATGCACGTTTACATTGACAATCGCACAGAGTAGCCTTGAGACCACGTTACAAAGCACAGACAGCGCCTCTTCGGGGGACTGTCTGCTGGCATTGAAACGTTGACTGAGCTGCGCTTGTGCGCAACCTCTCTCCATTGTCGCGCAATATTAAATCCCAGAAAATTACACTAATCATTGCAAATAACCTACACAAAGAATTGCATATTTAGCAGCTAAAATGTCTGGACAAGGCTGATATTTATTTCGATTAGAATAATGTCCAACTTTCGTAGTCAAGACTTGCTTTCTTGCGACATGTAGAATACCGATTGTTGAAGGGAGGACAGTGAGTTACCACATGCAACGGTTGGATTCACTTTAAAAAATAATAGTAATAATAATAATAATTTATTAGTGAGTAGCCTTTCATACAAAACTGTTAACAAGGCGAATAGCCGACATTTAAAAAAGACAGACAACGTTGGGGATCTTAGCGTAGGCATATGTGCGAAAGGGGGCGGAGTGTGGAGAGATGTTTAAAATGACAGCCTTGGGGGAAAATGTAATGAGGGACGGCAATGTTTCATGATAACATCTTCGCCATAGAAAAATGGGTAGGCCCTAATGGCCTTGGGTTGTTGTTGACGATTTTTTTTTTTTTGTTATCTGACGAAATTAGTCTAACCTTGAGAGTTAGGCTATATTTTCCCCAGATGGGAGAGGCTTTTTCCCCTCGAACGGACGCTGGCAAATGGCGCTTCACTAAACACTATATTGGCGCATCTGATTATGCTCAAACCTGAGCTCGACAATTCTTCAGTTTCTGTTCTGCGCTGCAGGAAACATTTGGCGCATGGGATTGGCACTGGTATCGGTTTATGGTATCGGCAACTGTTTGGCAAGTACGAGTACGAGATAAAAGTGGAGTATCGGGCCGATGCCCGATGCCAGTATCGGTATCGGTGCATCCCTAGTCAGATGAATGGAAGGAGAGGAGGAGATAGAGGACGTCTGCTGAGACAGACGGAGCCTTAGGAGAGTACGGAAAGAAAGTAGGAGAATTAAAGAGGGATGTAGTGAGTAGACCTAGAAAGACCTCAAAGGTTTGAGATAGAAAGAGCTGTAATACGGTGTGTGTGTGTGTGTGTGTGTGTGTGTGTGTGTGTGTGTGTGTGTGTGTGTGTGTGTGAGAGAAAGAGAGAGAGAGAGAGAGAGAGAGAGAGAGAGAGAGAGAGAGGGAGAGCGATGAGATGAGGGTTGAGAGAAAGAGTGTGTGTGTCCGGGCGAGACAGCCCTGAGAGTGTGTGTTAGCGGGGGAAAGAGGAAAGGGGGAGGGGGGTGTAGTGGGTTGTTTGTTTCCATTATCGGTTTCTCATTAGTGCGCTGAGATATAAGCATTTGTCTGCGTTGTACACGATGCCGGCGCAATTAGTGCTCGTCTCTGCGGCGCATGTGCCCTTTGAAAAGTGAATTATGTGCAGATGAGCATCTCCACTGAAGAGCAGCCAGCACCACACTGCGGCCAAAACAACCCCCCCACTGCCACCACAGAAACACACACACACACACACACACACACATAATCATATTCACACAGACACACACACACACACACACATCCATAATCATATTCACACAGACACACACACACACCTACACACACACCTACACACACACACACACACACACACAAACACACACACACACACACACACACACACACACACACACACACACACAAACACTCTGTGGAGGTGGAGAGAGAAGGGTTAAGAAGGAGTTAAAATAACGCTATGAGGTGGCGAGAGGAGAGGGGTGTGTGAGCAGGTCCACTCTCCTCAGTATGTGCATTAATGACTTTAATTAGAGATCAGCAAAGGATAATTTGTTCGATTTGGCAACCTCCAGCCTCTTCTGAGGCCAGCGTTGGAGTCACACACACACACACACACACACACACACACACGCATACAGATACATGGAATACATTATGCAGACAAATATACTAGGGCCAAAAAAGGGTATTTTCACTTACTCACATTCCATTCGAGCTTTAAAAATTGACAGTACTCCAAAGCCTGTGTTACTGGACAAAAAGCAAGAAACAGGAAATTGGCCAGTGTGTGCCAAAATTTGACCTTACTAACCCTCATTCTCTCCACACACACACACACACACACACACACACACACACACACACACACACACAAACACAAGCACACACACAGAAACCTAAATTGTCCACCACTCCTCACGCCCCATGCCACTGTCATACACACACACACACACACACACACACACACACACACACACACACACACACACACACAATTTCTCCCTGAAAGTTTCAGTGGCATATTTTTTACTCCCAGCAACTCTCCCCAGTGACTCTTGACATCACTGCCCCAGGGGACTGTGGCTACACCAGATCCACAACATAACCCCCCCCACCCCCGTCCCCTCCTTTTTTTCCTTCAAGTCCACCCTCAGACTCTTTGAAATGCCCTGAAGGTTCCACTCAGCATGCTCCCCAGCCTCTCTACAACAGTCCCTTGGCAGCTGCACAAATGCCCCCGGAGGGTATATCGGGGTCTGGCAGCATGGGTGTTGTTCTGTCCATAGTTCCAAGTTGTTGCTCCAGTGGTCACTTCCGGGAGGGGATGTGTGTTCCTTGTCTGACCCGTAGCATGCTTGTGCGTCACACTTGATTAACTTAGGGAAGGAATAAATCAGCTGTGGCCCCAAACTATGTGGACAAGATGATAGGACAACTCTTTCACCTGATTCAACCCACATACACACACACACACACACACACACACACACACACACACACACACATGCATGTACGCACACATAAACATATGCACACAAGCACGTGCACACACACACGCACACACACACACACACACCACCACCACCACCAATCTCTAATCTACAACCTTCCTCAGCCTCTTCTTTTTATGAATAACAACAGCTGAAGGACACACAGACCCTCTTACATGGGAAACAAAAACATTTTGTCCTTGTTTGCCCCCTAATCTGTAATTTTTTCTACTAACAAACAGATGAGAATGGACGGTTTTGAAAAGGATTTACATTTGCGTTTTTTTTTTTATTGATCCTTCGTGCAAATATGTGAGTTATTTTTTTCCATCATGCAGCCATTGTCTGCCTTTTTTTAGCGTTCCTACATTTACCGTGGGTGTGTGTTTGCCTTTGGAGTATTTGCCATCCTGGGCACACCAGCTCAGCAAAAGATTGACAGGGATGAGGAGAGAGAGGGGGGGGGGGGTGTGCTGTTGGATCTGTTGTTTCAAGGCTGCTTCACAAAAGCACACAGATTGTGTTTTTACTGCGTATGTATATCTGTGTGTGTGCATGTGTTCGTCTTTTATCTGAATGTGTATGTGTTAGTGAGCGGGCATATGTGTACTCTTTGTGTGTGTGTGTGAGTGTCTGTGTGTCTCCGTATGTGTACTGTGCTTGTACATGTGTGTGTGTGTGTGTATGTGTGTTTTCACGTGCCACCCCCTCCCTGTATTCCTAAAACACAAACGCTTAGACACCCTGTCAGTGACTTACAGCAGGATTGAGCTTAATAACCTCTTGACAAGCAATTAACACCCTTCAGGTTCCCTCTGCTCTTCACTCAAGGGCCCTACAAGCCGGCACACTGAGCATGTCAGATTGGAGCCGCTCGCTAACAAGGCTGTGTGCTAACATGTACGCTGTGGGGAAAACAAAAGCCCAATCCCACACACACACTGGGTGGGGGCCAGTTCCGCTGTCTTCCGCTGTATTTTTATCACACTCTAAAGAGGATGAATTAAATAAATAAATAAACGACACACATACACACACACACACACACACACACATACACACACACACACACACACGCACACACACACACACAATACAAAGTGACAATGATTCCTGTCAAGAATTCCTCATTTTGTGGGTTCTTAGTCTGTGTCTATTTTAGCACTCTACTGTTATTTTTTTCCGAAAAGCGGTCTGCCTTTTAAATTAGGTGGATGATATATAGGAGTTAGCACACATTTCCATCCCATTTTTCCTACTTACCAAAATGGAAATGAATTTAAACAGTGTGAAGTTGAGTAGTTAAAATTAGACATTTCTCTTTTCTCTTATAGACTCTCTGTTATTACCTCTCTCTCTGTTCCTCTCTGTCTCTCTGTCTCTGTCTCTCTGTCTCTCTCTCTTTCCCGCTTTCCCTCCCTCTCTCCCTCCCTCCCTCACCCCTCACCCCTCACCCCTCCCACCTCCACCACCACCACCAGATCTGTGGGCAGAATCAGAATAGTGAACGGTACTCAGACGAAAAATTGAGTTAGTCTGTTTGTCTGGTTTGATTTCCCGCTATGTTCCCAGACTAATTAATTTAGGGCTCAGGCTGCTCTTTTGTCCTGCTCTTGGCACAGTGTGGTAGGCGCATGAAATGCCTGATTAAAACTCTAACATCAAAATAAAGCCAAAAAAATGGATAAAGAGATGGCAGGGAAGCGCAGCAGCTATGGGAGGAATACTGCCGCATTGTGTCTCTCAATGGCATCTCAAGTATTTCTAAATATCTCAGATCTGTGCTGCCCTTTTACAGTATAGACACACGAAGTAAGTCGGACAAAGTGCCACTTTGTCTGTAGCTATTTTTAGAACTTTCCAGAGCTCAAGTAGCTCTTGACAGAGAAGGCACAGCAAATCAGATGGTTTCTTTTTATGCGTTTGAGGTCGCTGGATGTCAAGAGGCATTGCAGAGAGAATGAAAAAGCAGGGAATTGAACAAATCAGTTGGCAGAGTACAAGTGTTTAGATAGTCAGGGGCTGACTGAAGCCATTTGTAGTGGGAGTTCAAGAGGTAAGTAGGGTGACAGTCAGGAAGCAGACAAGTCCGTCTCCAAGGCCACACCACGAGACCCCGTCACGTCTGTGACCTAGTCTCACCCAGCCGCCCGTTGTCATGCATTCCCGATGCCTCACGCCATTAAACTCCTGGCCGAGTCTTACGCAGTGGAAATGCTAAGCAGCAGTTTCTCTCACCCTCGGTGCTCACCCACATCATGGACGGAAACTGTGACACACCAGCTCCCTGCACGGACGCCATTTTGGCTCCGTGCCCTTGCCGGTGGCTGGGGCAATGAAAAATGCCTGTTTTTTATGGTGGCCTTACTATCACCTGTAAGGGAATAAAGAGAAACACAATGCGGCTGTTTCAGTGCCTCTGTAAATGGCAGCTTACCCGTCCATCCGTGCTGGGAGGGTGATAAGTTAATTGCTTGTAC
>CM059283.1:26006217-26016217 GCA_030347295.1 Setipinna tenuifilis | reverse complement strand
TCCCCTCGCCCCTCTCAAAGAACACCGCCTCCACCCACGAGTCACCCTCTCGCCAACATGGCTGTGTTCAGAGGTGGACAGCACCGTCTCCAATTGAGACGTCGTCTGGTGAAGAGGGGTGATGACCTGTTTGCGCAAGCATGTGTCAGTGAAAAACCACAGCCATTACATCCGTTTGAATTTGAAGTTACACAGTATTTATACATTTTTTTTATCTCGCAGTTTGTAGTTTTGCACCATTGTGCATCCATGAAGTCTACAAATTCACATTTCCCCCTTCTTCTCTATACCCTAAGTACAAAGTCGGCCGTTTTCACAGTTGTACTATAATAAAGGGGAGGTAAATGACCCTAATCTAATTAGTGATCAGCTTCTGCATGAGTGACATGCTGGATGAGGCTAAGCCTGGGTCTGTGTGGAGGCTGTGTCAGGGTTTATTTCACGGAAAGACCCTTATAGTCTGAGAAGGGATGTCTCTTTTATATCACTGTACATTGCCCGTATTTCCCATAAGCTCAATGGCGTGAGAGGATTTGGCCGTGTGTGTGTGTGTGTGTGTGTGTGTGTGTGTGTGTGTGTGTGTGTGTGTGTGTGTGTGTGTGTGTGTGTGTAAGGGTGTGTGTGTAAGGGTGTGTGCGTTTGGTGTGCAACATATAAACACCCGAGTGCTGAATGCATACACAAGGCTAGTGCCATACATTCAGTGTGTGTGTGTGTGTGTGTGTGTGTGTGTGTGTGTGTGTGTGTGTGTGTGTGTGTGTGTGTGTGTGTGTGCATATGTGTGTGGTTGTGTGTATTTGTGTGTAAATGAACATATGTGTGTCAATGTAAAAGACCCTAAAGTCCAGCTTATTTTCCTTTGCTATGTTTTTGATAATGCATGAGGGAGGATACTGTTGGAACACGTTGCTATGGCAGTTGCTAGCAAATCTCCAGAGGCTCAGATGAGAGGAGACTGGCACACTTCTGTGTGCAAGTGTGTCCCCCTGGCTCTTACTGGCCTCACATGTATTCACTGTCAAGCACAGCTATGGGGTGCTAATCAGTCAATCAAGACTCATTCATTTAAGTGGAAAATTAAAATTAAGAATGATGAAAAACATCATTATGGGTAGATTAGATGTAGATTTTGTGATAATCTCGGGAATGATATTCCCAAAACACATACTGATCTTTTGGTATGACCATAAATTAAAATGGTAAAATATTTATTGATGATGATGATGATGATGATGATGATGATGATGATGACGATGACAGTGATGGTGATGATGATGATCACAGTGGTCATGATGAAGATTAATACAATTAATACTGATGTCTTCACACTACACCTAGCAGAATGCATCACATCCTCTCTATTGTAATTCTGTTCAGAAGCTGTGTGCTAGTGTTTAAAGCTAGATAACATACAGCGATAGGCAGCAAGGCACAGGTCTCTGCACTCACTCCACTTACCCACAGCCGGCACCCACCCAGCTTATAGCCCCCCCCCTCCCATCAGTATTCATGAAGCAGCACACACACACTGGGCATACTGATGAGGCCACCACCACCACCACCACTGCTGCCGCTGATGATGGTTCTGCTGGTGCTACTGTTTTATGTCAGGGTGTTGGGAATATCACTCCAGATACTGGTGGTGCTACTACTGTTTTATCTCAGGGTGTTGGGAATACGGCTCAAAATACTGCTGGAGGTGCTACTGTTTAACTGAGGCTGTTGGTAATATGGCTCCAGATACTGGTGGTGGTGCTACCGGAGATGATGGAGAAAGACATCAGGAGGGAGATGGTGCTTATAAGTATGATGATGGTGAAGTGAGCTGTGGTGATGATGAGGATGAATGATAGTGATAACGGATGAGTGACGATAGTGATGATGATGATAAAGGCAAAGAGGGTTGTGGTGACAGAAAAAAAGAATGATGATGATGAAAGGAAAGAGGTTTGTGGTAATAAAAAGATTAATACAGCTTCTGCTGCTGCTGCTGATGATGATGTTCGTGATGACTGTGGTGCTGGTGGTGCTGGTGATGAAAGAAGGAAGGAGGAGAAAAGGCGGAGAGGTTAGTTGTTATGATTATGGTAAGGAAAAAGATTATGGTGAGGAGAAACTGATGGTGCAGTTGATAGCGATGGTGACAATAATAATATGTCTGCTGCTGATGATGAGGAGGTGGAGAAAGAGCAGGAGGTTGGTAATGAAGAGATGGTTTTCTTACCCTGCCCTCCCCAAGTTACACTCAATCCACCAGTCTAGCTTTTCACAACCAAACACAATGCCGTAGAGTCTTTTCTGCATGTGTGTGTCTGAAAGTGTGTGTGGTAATGCAACCATCCATTCAATGGTGCACATGAAAAAGGAAGAAGGGTTCGTTTAGTTCTGAAATGGATGATTGGGGTTAGATGGAGCAAAGAGAATGCACAATGAAGGCAGAGGCAAAGAAAGGAAGAAAGGCAAAATGGAATAACGAATGAGATAGAAAGCTAGAAAGAAAGAAAGAAGGAAAGAAGGAAAGAAAGAAAAAAAGAAGAAAGAAAAAGAAAGAAGAGAGAGGGAAAGGGGAAGAGAGGAAGAAGACAGAGAAAGACACACAGCTCCCTCACACAGTTGCCCTCCCCCTGTCTCTTTGCCCCATGTGAAACGAGGTCTCCACATCCCTGCTGCCTCTCGTATTTTCATCACTGCAGGCTTTTATTGAGTTTTAATATTTGATATTGTGTGTGTGTGTGTGTGTGTGTGTGTGTGTGTGTGTGTGTGTGTGTGTGTGTGTGTGTGTGTGTGTGTGTGTGTATGAGTGCCTCCCACGCCAACTTAATGCAAACTCCTGAGCATGCCTGTGAGAAGCTCAGTGTTGTTAGTGCCTCTGTATCCTTCAGCAAGTAATAAAAGTCATGAGCAATACACAAAAGTCAAGGCAATATGCAGACACACTGAAAATACACGCACGCACGCACACACACACACACACACACACACACACACACACACACACACACACACACACACACACACACACACACACACACACACACACACACACACACACACACACACATGTCTGTTTGACATTTACTAATGTATTATTACTACTGCAGGAGTGTTTGTTAAAGTGATCAGTATTTTGAGACGATAACAAGTCTGGTCCTTCTATTGAATAAGGGCTCCATGACTGTTTTTTGGATTTAAGCGTGTGAAGAATGTTAGACATTATTTTAAAATATAGAGTACTTGTACTCAGTATATTTGCACGGTCCCAAACATCTTCTCAATATCCTCCTGAAATTATTGAGATCTTTTGACATGTTTATAAAAGTAATGCAACCCTGATTGGGCTGTCTGATGGGAAATGCAGGCGAGATCCACTAATTAGTCGGGGCACGGTAGTTGAGCTGGATGAGGTGATGCGTCTCGTGCAGATGCACAGTGCGTGAGAGGATTAAAACCAAACAGCAGGGGAAGGTAGAATATAGCCCAATATCCTCTGCTTTACCACATACACTCATAAAAAAGAGGGCAGGTTTTTGGCAGATGAGAGGAGAGATTGATAAATGAAGGAGACAGAGAGGAAGAAAGGATGTGATGAACAAAGGAAGTTGGGGTTGATGGGGAGAGAGGGTGATAGAGAGAGATAGCGGGACACAGAGAAGTGATAGAGGAAGAGTAGAGGGTGATAGAGTTAAAGGGAGAGGGATGAATAGAAAACGAGAGGAGAGGAGTGGAGGAGGGCAAGCGAGATGCTTCCAGCTCATTAAATGAAGGAAGCAGAGTAATCAGGTGTCAGTCTGTGCCTGCTGCACAGCCATTAAACGCCTATTTATTACAGATCCACTTTTATTTCCCTAAACATAGCTGCAAGCTGGCCAGAAGTAAACACAGCCTGCTGGATTACCTCTCTGTCTCATCCTCTCTCCTTCTGTAAAGCACATCTTTACACAGGCAGCAATAGAAGATGAAGAGAATGGGATAGAAAAAAGGAAAGAAAGAATAAACAAAAAGGAAAGAATAGCATATAGTTGTATGTACACATCGCCCATGACGTTATATATGTAAGTCCTTTTTGACAACTGTTTTGTAGCCATTTGTTCGTGATTATGGCCTGGTAGTTTCATAATGTGTAAGAGGACAAAGACCAGAGCCATCCCTTTCATGTACTGATTGCATCCCTGTCAGGTGTATTTATTTGGGTGACAATTTTGTAATGTATTTTTGGATATTATTAGATGAGATATTTTAATAGAATTCTTCTCCTGAGTTCATCCATCACTCTTTCTATTGTAACTATTTTTGTATACGGACAGCTGCATTGGCATACGTTTATAGGTATATATAGTGGATAGTACATATATATTTTCTCCACCATTCCCTCTCTCTCATCCTCTTCCTGTAGCCTCTATCTCTCTTCATTGTGTGTGATTAGAGGCTGGCTCTGTCTGCGTGGCCTTCAGGGGGGCTGTGACACACAGATAGTGGAGATGGACACTAATGAGTGTAGCTAAGGAACTCAGCCCACAGCTCTCTCAGCTGTCACAACGGAGAGCAGAGGAGAGCAGAGGAGAGGAAGGGGAAAAGGAAGGAACAATATGAGAAGAGAAGAGAAGAGAAGAGAAGTCAAGAGAATGAAAAAGGGCCCACAGCTCCCCTGTCATACTAGTGAGGAATGAGAGAGAGCAAGAGGAGATTTGAGGAGGACAAAAGGGCAGGACAAGGGAGGAGAGAGAGAGAGTGATAGAGAGATATGGGGAACATTAGAAGAGAAGATGGGAGGAAGACAAAGAATAATGGTGGAATGTGGAGATATAAGGGAGAGAAATGTAAACTGCAAAGAAAAAAAGGAGAAAAAGTGGAGAAGGGCAGAGGAAGGAATGAGATATGAGAAAAAGAACAACAGTGAGAAGAGAGGACACAAGGAGGAATGACCCTCATGAGCCCAGACTCTGGGGAGGAACATGGGGAGGAGGGAGAGGAGTCCAGTAAATAAGAGGAATTATGAGGAGCAGGGGGGTGAGAGGGGGGGCATATTTTCTGGTGAAAGAGAAAACTGGTGGTGGGAGGGAGGGGTGTTGGTGAGGGGGAAAAAAGAGAGTGAGAGAAGAGAATGCGGTAGGGAGAAAGAAGGGGGATATCAGGAAAAAAATGGAGAAGAAGGGGAGAAGGAGGACAGAGGGTACTAGAGAAGATAGGTGTCTATGTAGAAAGACAGATGAAGATGCAAAAAGAGAAGGTAGGAAATACGGTGACAACGAAGACACAAGCACACACACAAGCACACACTCCAGGGTCATTCTGAGGACTCACAGTGTCATACTATAGAAGAAACACAGTGGTGGTCCTATTTTTTTATTTTCTTGTCACGATTTCCATAATTCTTATTACTCTTTTTTTTGTTATGCTATACCTATTCAACATTCTCTCAATCTGTCTTGCTGTCGTCCTGTCGTTTATTACTCACACTTCTGTCTGACTGTCTCTCTTCTCCTTATTTCACCTGTTCTACTCACAATTTATCTCTCTACCTTTCCGTTCCCTCCACTCTCTTTCTCCTTTTCTCCTTCTCTCGGTACTCTTTGCTTTCTACTGTCCTCTCTTTCCCCCTGTCTGCCTTCCTTTCTCCTTCCCTTACTCACAATCCCCCCCCCCCCTCTCTTTGTCTCTCACACACTGTGCTTCCTCCTGTCTACCTTCTCTCTCTCTCTCTCTCCCTCATCCTCTCTCTTCCTCTCTCTCTCTCTCCCTCTCTTCTTCTCTCTTTCCCTCTCTCACCCTCTCTCTGCCTCTTTCTTTCTCCGTATTTACCCCTCTCTCTCTTTCTCCCTCTTTCTCCCCCTTTCTCTCTCTTTCTTTCTCTTTCTTTCTCTCTCTCTCTCTCTCTCTCTCTCTCTCTCTCTCTCTCTCTCTCTCTCTCTGCCTCTCTCTCTCTCTCTCTCTCTCCCTCTCTCCCCTGGCTCTTAGTGTCAAATGAGAGATGCCGAGCTGTCACGGAGCTCCTCTCATCTCTGCGGCGCAGGCCACCATTTCCCTCTCCATCCAATCACTTTGAATTACGGGGCGGCCGCCTCCTAGATTGCAGTGTCTGTTTCCCAGGCAATTTCACCTTGGCAGCTTGTTGCCTTTACACAATAACCGGTCTTTATGGAAATGATGCAACTTTGTTTGGAGAGAGAGTAGGAGAGAGAGAGAGAGGGAAACAGAGAAGTGATAGCAAAAAAAAAGATAGGAAGATGAAAGAGGAGCGGTTTCTCTCACTTTTCTCTGTCGAGACATCGCGGTACAAACACCAGAACAACAACAAGCAGGCTGATGTGAAATGAAGCCTCTGCCTGAAAACATGTACAGCTACACCCAGCGTAACTCTATTCATATTTAAATTGTCCATCCGAAGGCATTTTTAAGTGCATTAGCCACTAATGAATGATTTATGGCCTGTGTAGTTTTTTTGTGCGGTTCAGGGTATAGTGCCATTACTTTTACCTGTCACTGCCTCGAGCCAGGAGTGGGACAGAGGTTAGGGATTTGGCTGACAGCACTATATAGTGTAGCGTTTTTAAAGCTTTTTGAGCGAGTCAGTGTGTGTGTGTGCGCGTGTGTGTGCGTGCGTGTGCGTGTGTGTGTGTGTGTGTGTGTGTGTGTGTGTGTGTGTGTGTGTGTGTGTGTGTGTGCGCGTGTGTGTCTGTGAATATGAATGAGAAAACTCTCATAACTCTCTCTCTCTCTGTGTTAGTGTGTGCCTATGCAGCCATGTAAGTGTGTACATAT
The DNA here is from genome assembly GCA_030347295.1 of Setipinna tenuifilis. Classification (NCBI taxonomy): domain Eukaryota; kingdom Metazoa; phylum Chordata; class Actinopteri; order Clupeiformes; family Engraulidae; genus Setipinna; species Setipinna tenuifilis. The sequence continues at coordinate 26,009,458 of CM059283.1, read as the reverse complement.
GAGATTATGTATGTGTACAATTGCATGTGGTGTTTTAGTATGCATGGGCAGACTGGTATCCAGTATGTCCATGTGTGTTTATATATTAGTGATGTCTGCAGTACTGCACAGTACTAGTACACAGTATGCATCACATTAGCATTTACAAACATGCGATGTTGTCTGCCCATGAGAGATTAGCAATTAGCATCTTCAGCATCTCACTTCCATGTATGCTTATGTGAGAGTATGCTAAATATGCTAAGTAAAACAGTGTTGTGCAAGCTCTGCATCTGTGCAGCTACGATTTTCTCCCTCTGTGTGCTGCTGCTGCTTCTCCTAACGGCGAACAGACAATTACAGCAAACATTCTTACTTTACATTTTGCAACCTCCTTTACATTCTGCAAGCTCGCTATACATTCAGCAACCTCCTTTACATTCAAATTTATCATCTCGAGGGGGGAGGGAGGTGTTTGTTTGGTGGGGTGCCAACGTCAAGTGTTTCATCAAGGGAATTTGTTATCCATATGATGGCTGGTCATCACACCAAGTCTGTCCCTGTGTATAGCTGAATGTGTACTGGTGAGAATGAGGTCTTTGTGGTGCTGTTAGTGTTTCTGGTGGGTGATGTGACCTGTGTGAGTTTTAAGAGTGATGCCCCCTTACAGTGATGCAGACTTGTGTGTGCCGTGTGAGGTTTTACAGTAAAAGAGTGATGTGTATTACGGTAAAGCAGCCTTACGGTAAAGAAGCCTTACGGTAATGCAGCGAGAGGATCATGGGATGCCATTTACACAGCTGTGTGTAAGTCTCGTGCTGCAGTCTCGTATGGGGAGAGATCAGCACTGGGACTGCATACAGCCATGCACGCATAGCTAGGTGTGTGTATGAGAGTGCTCTCAGCTCCATTACCTTCTCCCCAAACCATATGGTGTCAGCAAAGCGTGTGTGTGTGTGTGTGTGTGTGTGTGTGTGTGTGTGTGTGTGTGTGTGTGTGTGTGTGTGTGTGTGTGTATGTGTGTTTGTAAGTGTAAGTGTAAGAGAGCAAATGTGTGAGACAGAGGGATGGAGAGAGAAAAAGAGTGAGAAATGCAAAGTGTATGTGTGTGTGTATGTATAGGTGTGTGTATTTACATGTGTTGTTGAAAGAACGAGATGCCTGTCTCAGTTCTCGGCATATCTCCTTCCTGTTAGCATTGGAACGGCATCCCTTGGCAGGAATCAATGTTTTGCTGTTATCTGTATGTAACATGTGAAATGTAGCAGGTGTTTCGAGCAGTAAATTGGCACACCGAAGCCTTGTTTTTAACACTAGAGAAAAACAACATGACAACCTGCATCAAAACAGAAGACAATGTCGCAAGAGTGACATGTCAGTCAAGGAAAAACAAGGAAAAAAAAAACGTTCTATTTTTAAAAGATAGTGACTGTTTGATATATGACTTTCCACAAAAAGCTGCGGCACATGACTTTGCTGTATTGTCTGTATTGTCATGATATATCATGATATACATGATATAATATATTTTACTGCCATTTACACAGCTGTGTCAGCAATGCACGCATAGCTTGGTGTGTGTATGAAAACTAGGGCGAGGAAAATATATAATATATATTTTACTGCACGTACATAGTAGTATCTGGCACTGATAGTCGTTCTCTTCACCGTTCTTGTCTTTCCAAAGCTTCACTGGCGTCTTACTCAGCACCAGGTGAGGTGGGGGCAGATTGGAGGCACTTTTGAAGGGCAAAAGATACAGCCGACATTTTGAGCGATGGTGTGGCAGAGATACTGTGAGATCGAGAGAGAGAGAGGAGAGAGAGAGAAAGAGAGAGAGAAAGAGAGAGAGAGATGGACCATCTGACTGCAGCCCTCTGATGGCTTCCCATGTCTGGGTGTTCTAATTACACTTCAATCATCGGCGGGCGCGCTGCGTGCGGTAAATTATTCTGTGGAGCGGAGCGGAGCCATGCAGCGAGGCATCGGAGTGAGAGAGAGGAAGGGATGGAGAGAGGGATGGAGAAAGGGATGGAGAGAAAAAGTGAAAGACAAAGTCACTTGGAGGGAGAAAGAAAAACTGGAGCAATAGAATGATAGAGTCAAATGAGAGAAAGGAGGGATAGAGAGAAAGTTGGAGTAGGGGTTGGAAAGAAAATGCAAAAGAGGAAGACGAGGAGAAATGGAGTGAATGAGAAAGGGGTGAAAGAAGGGTGCGAGACGAGGAAAAGAGGGAGGAGAGAGGAGGGGGGCTGCTGTCTTCACCTATGTCATCACTGACAGTCATTTCTAGCTAATGAAGAAAAGTTTGAGGCAGGAGACTCTGAATGAGGGAGGGGGTGGGGGACAAGATGGAGGGATGGATAGAAATAGAGAGGACAAAAGTGTGTGTGTGTGTGTACCTGTGTGTCTGTGTCTGTGTGTCTGTGTCTGTGTGTATGTCTCTGTGTGTGAGACAGAGAGAGAGAGAGAGAGAGAGGGAGAGAGAGAGAGAGAGAGAGAGAGAGAGAGCGAAAGTGTGTGTGTGTGTGTGACAGAGAGAGTGTGTGTGTATGACAGAGGAAGAGTGTGTGTTTGTGTATGTGTGTGTGTGCGTGTGTGAGAGAGAGATAGAGAGAAAGAAAGAGAGAGAGAGAGAATGAGAGAGAGCGTGTGTGTATATGTGTGTGAAAGATGGTGGGGGAGACATGGAGGGAAAGAACCCTCCTGTGGCCCCACAGGAGACATCATGTTTCCCCCCCAAAAAAACTTTTAATGGCCACCATCCTCGACACCTTGCCTCGCCTCCCTCCGACATCGCACCTGCCACCTCCCCACCAGAGCACCTCAGCAGGAGGAGGAGGTGGAAGAGGAAGAGGAAGAGACAAAATAAGTTTTAAATGCAGAGAATAGATTAGAGAAGAGTACTTACCGAAGGCACCACATAAGGACACGACTGCATTTACTATCCTCTCCTCCTTTCTCTGCCCCCTGTCTTACAGTCTTAATCACTGCTCCCTCCCGCCCCCCCGCCTCCTTTATCGATCACACATAATGCTTTTATAGCACTGGCGGATGTGGAGGGGCCAGCTATGCCCAGAGAGTAGGGAGAGGAAGTGCTTATTTGTGGCCATTTAGAGGCGCGAAAGCTGCAATCAAAGCCAATCGCCCTCGTCGGGGTTAGGCCCCCACTAAAACAGGGGGGGGGGGGGGGCTGGTCAGGCGTACCACTTTTAACAGCTTGATTTTTTTTGATAAAATGGCACAGAGTCGCCCAACTGAT
>CM059283.1:25993717-25998717 GCA_030347295.1 Setipinna tenuifilis | reverse complement strand
AAGAAAGAAAGAAAGACAGAATAAAGAAAAAAAGAAAAAGGAATGGGAAAGAATTAATGAATGAATAAATGAATGAATGAATGAATGATAGCTAAAGCTGACAATATCCTGAAGTCTGGAAAACAATGAACAGCACTAGCACTGTTCTTCCTTTTTGTCCATAATCAGATTCTGCCTCTTTTTTCCCTTTTACTACCCCTACCCCCCACCCCACACCACTTTTTCCTCATTAGGCAGAGTGCCTCAAACTAGCCACAGAGTTAGCCGTCAAACAGCATCACATCTTTCCAATTTCACATTACGAAACTTGACACTGTTTGTGTAAGCGGTCCCAGGCCGCTACAGTGATTTCCTGCGTAGCCCGCCTACGTCATTCTGTTGTAATGACTCAGAGAGACTTTGTTACTGACTGAGAGGCTGCACAGTAACCAAACATGATATTTCACGGAAACCGTTCAGACTGGAAATTTCCGCTTTTTAGTGAGTGCCCACGCGACGAAACCAATCACAGAGAATATCTCGTAATCAGCTAAGCAATGTAAATATGGCCGACGATAACAAGTCGCAAAAGTCACTTTGTGTGATGCACTTTCCTGTCTTTTACCATGTGCTACATTTTACCAGAAGGAAACAGAGTGAGTGATTTCCATTTCATAGAAGGCTTTTAGATGTGATGAATGGAAGTTTAAAGACTACTGCTTGCCTTTCTGGAGGTAGGTAATACTATAAACATATGCATAATTGCCCACAGGTGAGACAGAGCTTGATTCTCGGACTCTCCAGCCTCAGGGGACTAGTTCTCTAGTGCTTGGCACTTCATAACCAACCCTTTATCATCTATCCTAGCACAGGGCCTGAAAGTCATGGATTAAACATATGTGCACCAGGAGATACAGTAAGTAACTGGAAAGTAGGAAGGAGAGAAAAAAAAAGCGAGAGAGGAAGTGCGGCTTTAATAGCTTTTAAGCGTTTTATGTGGCCTCTAGGTCGGATGAGGCAGGGCGGGTTCTGAGCCGGGTTCAGCGCAGCCTCTACGCCCCGTCCCTGTTGCTCCCTCAGCCCCTGCTTGGTCGAAGGCGGGTGGGGGAGTGGGTGGGTGGGTGGGGGTGGGGGGTGTAGAGGGCTGGGAAAAGACAGGAACAGACGGTGGGCTGGGAGCTGCTGCCATCTTGAATAACGATCACTCCCTCTCGGCTCATCGCGAGCCAGATTGAGTTAGCATTCAGGGATGCACGCAGGAACCCCAGCCCCTTTATGATGAACGTTGCACACACACACACACACACACACACACACACACACACACACACACACACACACACACACACCATCCCTTCATCACTTTACTGCATTATTTCTCATCTGGCACCACTTCCCTTCACAGCTTCACAACTCTAACCTCATGCACTGCTGCGCTGAACATGTGCCCAGACACCAGCCAAGCAGGGCTACCATAACGCTAATAGATAGATATTTACAGAGAGAGAGGGCCAGAGGAAAGAGGGTAGAGAGAGCAATATTTAATTGTAATCAGAGCATTCCAGGATGGTAGTATCTGGGTGAAGGATTATAAGTCAAGTCAAGTCAAGTCAGATTTATTTCTATAGCGCATTTCATACATCAATGCAGTTCAATGTGCTTTACAGAAATTTTAAAATAAAATACAATTAAATTAATTAAATAAATTATAAGGACTAAATATAAGCAATTTAAGTGTAAAAGAGACTTCAGAATGCTGTCACGGAGAGACATACACACACAAAAGCATAGTGTAGTTGACAGATAAACTATTTAGTTGGTAGGTAAGTAACCATATTTATTATGGCCATTTAAATACATGTCAAATTATGGCCATCTTCATATATTTCTCAAAAAGCAACCTATACGCTGTATATGAGCCTTACTCCATGTTTCTTTTGTAAGACTTATATATTTCAATTTTCATAAATGCACTAAGTATCTTCTTTGATCTTACTTGCAAGCTCCTTATAAAACATGCACATTTTGTGCAGTTCATCTCCATCTTTTCTTCATGTGGGTACACCTAGGTACATAGATGGAGCACCTCCCCAATGTTGGAGCAGTTCATCAGTCACCATGGATACAATCACACTCTTGCAGATAAAAGATGCACTGTCAAGAGTTTCCAGGGGTGAGAGAGATGGAGGGGAAGAGAGAGGCGATGAAGAAAGAGTAATGATCCTGGGATACAAACGAAGTGAAAACTACCAAAAGAAAGGAAACAACAGCAACAGTTTTCAGAGGTAGACCAATAATGAGAGAGAGAGAGGAAGAGAGGGAGAGAGAGAGGGGTTGAAAGACACAAAGGAAAGCATGAACAGAAACACGGAAGAACGGAAAGAGGAAGAGAATGAAGACAGAGGGAGAAATTTAGACACACAGAGAGATAGAGCAAGAGAGAGGAGAGAAAAAACAGAAAGAGAGATCAGAGGGCTATGGGAGGCAGAGGAAGTTCAAATGTGGCTCCAATCAAATTAGTGCTCAATCTAACGGCAGCATGAGGCATGCAAGATCTGCCTGGACAGGGTCTAATCTCATTGGCTGTGCATTACCAGCCCAACTGGGATATATCCATTGCTAGGTTGGGCTAGGGTGTGGTGGGGTTGTGTGTGTGTGTGTGTGTGTGTGTATGTGTGTGTGTATGTGTGTGTGTGTGTGTGTGTGTGTGTGTGTGTGTGTGTGTGTGTGTGTTTGTGTCTTTGTGTGTGTCTTTGTGTGTCATTGTGTGTGTGTGTGTGTGTGTGTGTGTGTGTGTCACTGTGTGTGTGTGTGTATGTGTGTGTGTGTGTGTGTGTGTGTGTGTGTGTGTGTGTGTGTGTGTGTATGTATGTGTGTATGTGTACATCTCGTGATGGTAAGCACACCAGTGTTTGTCACCATCACCATCTGGTTAACAATAACCATTGTCATCAACAGCATACCCTAGTATTCTCTCTCTCTCTCTCTCTCTCTCTCTCTGTCCATACAGACACTAAAACATGTTTGTAGGTTTGTACACTTCCTGTAAATGAGACGTTCCCCATGAGCAAAGGAGGAGTGAATTTAAAATCAAATAAAAACAAAGACTAAGGAGGAGGAAAGAGGAAAAACAAGCAGAGTTTATGCTGAGCACACTCCAGCTCATCTGACTTTGAAATGAACTGCAGTGAATGGGCAGGCATACGATCCACAGAATTCAACTCTGGTGTGATTCTCAGAAGATTCATTTATGCTGAATACTGAAATATTGCCCCCCATCCCCGCCCTCCACCAATCACACAAACACACACACACACACACACACACACACACACACACACACACACACACACATACACACACACGCACACACACAGTATATCACTTGTGACATGGGCCAAGTGCTGTGAAAAATAGGACCAAGGATGGCCAGATTTTCATTCCTGATTATAAACGATAGTAGACATCAGTCTGATCAGATCTGACGCACAGCATGGCGTTAGCAGAAAGAGTGTATGAGTGTGTGCGTGTGTGTGTGTGTCTGCCTGTCTGTCTGTCTGTCTGCGTCTGTGTGTGCACATATGTGTGTGTGTGTGTGTGTGTGTGTGTGTCTTTGATGAAAGCCGACCTCTGAGCTTTGACACCTCCGGCAAGCGTTAATCAGGTTTCGCTGATGCCAGAGGCCTCACACGGAGAGATGACTTGACAGTTGCCGTGGTGATTTGCATGCGGAGGGGCTCCTGAACCACTGCCCTTTCTCCGCATGGTGATCTGCAACATAGAAACAGCTGCTGCATGAACAGCTTGAGAGAGAGAGGGAGCGATAGAGAGAGAGATGGAGGAAAGAAAGAACGATAAGGTATGATGGATGAGGGAAAGAGAGAGAGAGGGAAAAGAGAGTACAAAAGTGAAAGAGAGGAAGTAAAGAGAGACAGGGGGAGGCAAGGGAAAAGAGGGAAGGAGAAAAGAGAGAGACAAAAGAGAGGTGGGGAGAGGAGAGAGAGAGAAAGAGAGAGAGAGAGAGAGAGAGAGGGACAAAGTGAAAGTGGGTAGAGGGTAATCGCCTTTGGAAAAGTACTGGCTCCCAAAACTTTCCTATATTCTCTGTGACTTGACATCACAGGAATGGATGTGCAGACAAAACTTAAGCTTAAATCTCATTCTCTCTCTCTCTCTCTCTCTCTCTCTCTCTCTCTCTCTCTCTCTCTCTCTCTTTCTCCCCCCTCCCCCCACACACACACTCTCTCACTCACTACCATCTTTTTGCGGCTCTACCCTGAATTCTGTGTATATGTAAGACTTGCCTGCTTAAATTTATACGCTCATTAAAAGTGATAGCACCTAAATGGAATGTTGAGGCTGCTGTTATGGCAACTAGCAAGAGTGTGAGGTCAGGAAGTAAACGGATAAAATATCACTTTTTTTCTTTTTCCTGTCTTTTCTTTTCCTGTCTTTTCATTTAATTTCTTTGCAGCTCTTAAGGACCATTGGGCATTAGGATTTTTTTATATTTACTTTTACACTTTTATTCACACACATACACACACACACACACACACACACACACACACACACACACACACACACACATACACTTGCATAAACATTCACTCTTCACGCATGAAATGTTTTATCTTAAATGTTATCATCCTGCACAATCACCTTGGATACTTTGTACACACACACACACACACACTTACATATACACACAGTGCTTCACACACATTGCCACAGCTGTAGACAGTCAATACACTCACACATATGTACAAATACAGACACAAGAAAGTATATATACAGGAGACATATGCACACATATGCACGCACGCATACACGCGCACACACACGCACACACACACACGCACGCACACACACACACACACACACACACACACACACATACACACACACACACACACACACACACACACACACAGTGGCATGGAGAGAGACACCGCAGCCATGAAGGAAGTGAGAGCTGATGTTTTGGCTTACCTGCTCCTTTGACTGGAGCATAACGTGCC
>CM059283.1:25973717-25988717 GCA_030347295.1 Setipinna tenuifilis | reverse complement strand
GGTGACATTTGGGGCCGAAAAGTGGCGCCGTCATCGCCTCGATACTTCACACAACTACCAGCCAGAGAGGGGAGCTCGGCCACCACAGTCCACACACACACACACACACACACACACACATACATACACAACGCGCGCACACACACACACACACACACACACACACACACACCATCAAATGCGTGCACACACACAGAGATACACACACACACCTCCACACACACATATACGCAACACACACACACACACACACACACACCACACACACACCCACACACCATCAAATGCGCGCACACACACACACACACAGATACACACACAGAGATACACACACACACCATCAAATGCGCGCACACACACACACACACAGATACACACACAGAGATACACACACACACACACACACACAGATACACACACACACACACACACACACACACACACACACATTACCCCAGAGGCCCCATCTCTGTATTCCTTTTATTGGTGAATAGCAACACTTTTTCAATTCCCCTTTTAGACCCTTTCCCACACTGCCACTGGGAGCCCATTGTTGCATTATTAATGTCAAGTACCCCCCCACACACATACACACACACCTCCCACCTCCAACCAGCCCCCATTCCCCTAAGTGACGGACTCCTATAATCAGCTAATCGCTAGTTAGCCACTGAGCATCTGATAAGTGGCTGATAATTGCCTCGCCCCCTCGCCCTCCATTCTTAAGTGTTTCCGTCTTTTGTGGGCCAGCTTGTTTTTTTTCTGTCTGCCTATGTTTGTTTTGTCTTTGGGCACCCTGTCAAGGGTAGGGGTAAAGGGGTGCAAACTGCAAAATTAGCTTAAGAAATAGCTTTGTTAGCCTGTGTATCAAAGATTGGATGACTACTGCCCATACTCTCTGTTCTGTAGGCTCCCAGGGAGGGGAAAAAGAGATGTTGAGAAAAAAGGAGAAGGAAATATAATAATGACTGTGGTGACATACAAAAAGAAAAGAAAAAGAAAGAAAGCAAGAAAGATTGTGCGAATGTCCATTATGCAGTTTCTCTTTGTGCCCCAGGCCCTCGGGAAGAGGCTAGCCATCTTAGCATGGCAGAGGCTGACGGAGAGAGAAAGACGACTACAGAGGAAGGAAGGGGACTGAGAGTGATGGACAAAGCAAGGAGGGGAGATGGAAAGAATGAGATAGCGTGAGATAGAGGAGAATGACAGATGAATGGAGAATTAGATTGAGGAACGGAGGGTAGGGGTGCTGGCACAAGTTGTAGTAGTTTTCCAGTGTATCTCTGGTGTAAATAAAAAGAGTTGGAGTTGCAGTGTCACTCCTACCGCTAGTATAAGCACAGCAGTTTATGTTGTGAAAGTTTTAACTGTTCATCTGTCCGCCAGTCAGTATATTTGTCTTTCTCGCTGTCTTTCTTATTCTTACTTTCTCTCTTTGTTTCTTTCCTCTTTTCATCATTTTCCACTGTCTTATGGTCACTCTCTTTCTCTACTGCACCTTGTCCCTCCCCTGTCTGTCTGTCTGTGTGTCTGTCTGTATGTGTGTCTCTCTCTCCCTCTCTCTCTATCTCTCTCTCTTTCTCTCTCCTACGCTTCCCCCCTCCCTTCTCTCGCTGTCTCGTCATCTTGGTGCCAGGGACATTTCAGTGGGGAGGCTGTTGCGGCGTGACTGGGCACCCGTGGCTCCCTGTCGCCCGTGATTCATAACTGCTTAATGGTGCCATGATGGATGGCACAGGGCTTTGCCCGGCCACCCCAGCAGGGTTGTTGAGCTGGGGCTGGCATGAGCGGGCCAGGGCCCAGATACAATTACTCCTGCCCCAATCTCCCCTCTGCCAGCCTGACCTGTTTTCTGTTTTTTTCTCCTCTTCTGTGCCTTATCCTTTCTCTCTCTCTCTCTCTCTTCATTCCTCTCTCAGCATCTCTCTTTCTCTACAACTTTCTGTCTCCCTGCTGTTGTGGTGGGTTCTCCTCCGCTTTCCATCTCTCGGTCCAGCTCTCCCTCTCCCTTCCTCTCTCTCCCTTTATCTTTCCATTTCTCATTATCTTTCCTTCTCCTCTCCACCTTTTTTTTCTTTCACCCGAAGTCTTTCTTTTTCTCTTCCTCCCTCCCTTTCTTCTCTTTAACTAATTCCACCTCTCTCTCCATCACTCTCTCTACCCCTCTCTGTCTCTTTCCATCTCTCCTTCTCTGCCTGCTGTTCTGGCTGGTTCTTCCTCCTGCTCTGACCTCCATTACGCCCACACAGGAGCAGCTGAAGGTTAAGGCTCAGCTCACTTTATTACCTTTCATGGAGAAGGAGAAGTGCATAGTCAAAGTCCTCCAGTGTGCCATCTATTTAGCACAACTTTAGAGGGATATCCTCTGTCATAACTGTGATATATACCGACATCAATCCATCCATACATGCATATGAATATGATAATGAATATTAACTGTGTGTGTGTGTGGGTGGGTGGGTGTGTGTGAATACTATGGCATAGTATGATACTAAGGCCAAATCTGAAATGTTCAGTCATACACTACGTAGTGAACGAATGAACATTTTGAACAGAGAAAAAAAAAGATTGAAAAGCACAACAGATAGTATATATTCCCAAAGGTTTTGCTGTTAGTTAAATGCCACAGGATGTCATATTTTAGCCTTAATAGTGATTATAGCACTGATACTGGTTACATGTTATATCACTACATAATGTAAGACTTGTCTGGCATGATATGATATAACAAGGTTATAACAGCCTTATGTCAGAGGGCATAATATATAATAACATGTAGTATTTGGAGAACAGCTTTATACACATACCGTGATGCTGACGTGTGGTGTTGTGTGCTGTGTTGTTGTTGTCATGGTGTTACCGCTATGGTGTCATATAAAAACGCGTACTGGTGGTGAGGTTTGCTGGTAGCATGTGGTTTACTTTCTGCTTGTGTACACATGGCTGATAGCAATAGCAGAGAGTGTGTGTGTGTTTGTGTGCGTGTATGTGTGTGTTTGTCTGTGTGTGTGTGTGTGTATTGTCACACATGGGCAAACCTCTATCCGGATGGGCCTGTCAGCGGTGTACTCTCCTCAGATCTAATTCAGGGCGCTGGGCTTGGCGGGGTTGGCGTGGTGCGCCAGGGACCGGAGGCCGATTTAAAAAGGGTCTCGGCTCCGGTGGCCCTTCCCTCCCAGCGTGGCGCCCACAGGGCCCGAGCCAGAGCGTCACAGGGGGTGCAGGAAAAACAGCTGCTGCCAGCGGGCAGAGTTTACAGCTCAACGGGAAATAGCCATGGGCTCTTTACGAGGTGGGTTTTGTAAACAGGCCTAAAGTAGGACTTCTTTGTCTGTCTGTGTGTGTTCGTGTCTGTGTGTGTGTTCGTGTCTGTGTGCGTGTGTCTGTGTGTGTGTGTGTGTTTAGCGGAGGCTTGTGCTGCGTGACCAGTACGGTGTGTGTTTGTTTTTCCCATTACGCATTTTTTTTTCATCAAGTGTGAGTCCTCCTGGTGTCTGTTCTGTGCCATGTTACGGCTTCAGTAGTTTCTCAGTGTGTGTGTCTCTGCCATCCTCATCGAGTTTAATGTCCTCCATTTTGGCTCAAGCCTATTTTGACATTTAACAGGCCAGAAATGTTCTGTCCTGTCTTTGTTTTTAGCAACTGTTCTCTCAGTGCACCATAAAAATATTCTCCCTTTCCTCTCTCTCTCTCCTCTCTCTTTCTCCATCCCCCCATCTCTCCCCCTCTTCTCGCTAATGCTTAAATTGGACATGTTTTCATGGTGGCAGTGGAAAGTGACTGAAATTGCCCCATCGATGGTGGCGGTGGCGGCAGTGGTGATGGTGGGGGTGGTGTCGTCTGACTGGAAAATGGAGTCCTGAGTGCCACTCACAGGAGTCAGAGGGAGTCAGGTGCGGGTGATTAACTCCTCGCTCTCTCACAGGCTCTGAGGCCACGGCAGCAGTGGAAGGGCTGCTGGCAAAGAGGACAGGCACGAGCAACAAAGTGGTGCCTGTCACTTTCTGCGATTCCTCTTCTACACTAGCCTGGTAAACCAGCCCCTCGTACTGTATGTCACTTCATTCCGTACAGAGGGTATGGCTGTGGTTTCATTGACATGGTTGTCTCATCTTGCCTGACCAATCAGTGAATCAAGGGACTTGAGGACAGACATTAGTGGATTTGGTAAAGGCTGATCCTATCATTTTGAACTTCAGCTGAATTTACACCTCCTGGAAGAAACTGTTTGTTGATTGTTTATGCAAGATGCTGCCTGAAACAACCATGTCAATAAAACCACAGCCAGACTCTCTGTACGAAATTAAGTACGAGGGCCTGGTTTACCAGGCTACTATTTTAAGTCTTTTTCCTTCTCTTTTTCCTCCATCGTGTCCTGTTTATCCACAGTCCTCTCAGCTCTCTTCTCTCTCTTCTTACTCTCTTTTTATAATATGAATTTGTAAACTTCAGCTGGAGGTTTTAATGGTTTGTGTATTTGAGACTTCTACATCAGGCAGTGAGATAAAAGAGGGCGACAGAGAAGAACAGAGGGACATTAAGAACAGAGGAAGATGGAAAAAAGCGAAAACAGAAAAGGGAGAATGTAGCTAACTGTGTAAAAGGGTTGTGTCATGTGAGAGCTGGAGGCTTGAGCACGATCAGCTGCTTGTTGATGGGGCAGCAGCGTTGTGAGCTTGTTCAGCACGCCACTCTCTACTCCAGTGTGGTGGCCCTCGGCTTCCATTAGCGGCCCTTCAGGAGACCATTAAGGCTCCCTAGGGGCCCGCCGCTGACATATTTCCTCCCTGAGCTACACCTCGTAAGGAGAGAAAAGTACAGTGGCACGGCCCTGTTCCAGAACTTTCCAGGCTGCTTGTTTGTGTGTTTGCAGAATAAACTGCCAAGCTTCCACTGATTTGTGTGTGTGTTTGTGTGTGTGTACGTGTGTGTGTGTGTGTCTACATGGCTGGGATTCAAAAGCACGTCATTTCTTGGTATTATGCAAGAAGGGCTCAAATTAGGAGGAGTAAAGGCTGCGTTTGAAGAGAGAGCGGGGAGGTATAATTTGTCCCTTCTTTCCCTTTTTTACACCTCTTATTTCTGGATAGCCTCTGTGATGATACCATCTGCAACGCTCCAAGAGAAAGCCTTTCATGGTTTGCCATGACACACTAGTTCAGCCCTCCACCACTCCACCCCCAAACACACAGACACACACACACACATGCACACACACACACACACACACACACACACACACGCACACACACACACACACACACACGCACACACACACGCACACACACACGCACACACACACACACACACGCACACATACACACACACACATTTAGACACAACTACATGCACACACACACACACTCACATACAAAACCACACACACATACACACACACGGACCCTCCTACTGCTGACGCACGTCTCCTCAGACCTGCATCTGCGCCAGGGAGTTCCTGGAAACCGGGAGGTGCACAGGGGCTGTTCTTGGGTCAGCCAGGCCTCTCCCTTGCTGAATCTCTGAGACATGAACCACAAGGGGTTGGAGGTGAGGGCCAGTAGTTAGCATCTGATCCCAGGCCAGTGGACAGCAGGTCAGGGAGTGGGTCCAGTGCTGAGGGTGGTGATATGCTGGAACAATGAGTTGATATCACGGGCTCAGAATGTTCCGGATGAGTGCCTGAGCCACACAAGGTGAGTTCGCTCACCTTTACACACTCAAGCACAGAACATAACACACACACAGACACACAAACACAGGAAGGCAGTATTAGATGGCCACCTGCAGATCATTGCCATGACGACCTGGAGGGTGTTGTTTACAGAGTGGGCGTAAGCGAGTGGCAGAGTGAGAGAGAAAAAGAGAGAGAGAGAGCGAGAAAGAGAGACAGACAGAGCAAATATAGATACATGGAATCCACAGGATAAAAGCAAGAAAGGTCACCAACGCAGTGAGATAAAAAGAGAGCAAGAGTGTATTACATATAAAAATAGAAAGAAACAGAGATTGTTTTTTAACACATCCTATATTAAGCAGGTTTCTCACATGTCCACACGCCAATAGGAAAACAAGGAAGAGGTAGCGATAGAGAGGAGGATTGAGAGTGACGGAGGGATAGTCGGGAGCCGGGTAGAGAGAGAAGAGATAGAAGGCTGAAAAAAGAGAGAGTCCCACAGAGCTGTTGACACAGTAGCAAACGAGAGTCTTCCGATTCCGCCTACACACGGAAAGAGGGGTGACCCCTGAAAAGGAAGGCTCACACACACCCAATCACCCACATCAACAGGAAAACAGCTTATATCTCACAGACAAAAAAAAGCTCATGGAATAAAATGTGACTAAATTGTCATCATGGCGCTGTGGGAACATTAAAAGTGGTGCCATCACAGTTTCTCTTTTTTATTGTATTTTTCTCTATCCTTCACTCTCCACTCCCACCCCCCATCCCCCCAGGCTGTCAGTCATCTAAACTGTGGCAGCTCAGGGACCTTTGCTTTGCCCATGCCACAATCACACGCCACCTTCTAAAGTGATCCAGAGACGCTCTCTCTCTCTCTCTCTCTCTCTCTCTCTCTCTCTCTCTCCCACCCACCCACACACACACACACACACACACACACACAAACACACACACACACACACACACACACACAAACACACACACACACATTTTTCCCCCCTGTCCATTCCTTGGCGATGTATCCTCCATGGTCTGTCAGACTCACTCTGGTGAGGTAGTTGTTGTTATTGTTACCTTCTCCTAGGAGGTTGCATTTTTGGAGCCGTCTGTGTGTTTGTCTGTCAGCAGGATCAGACATAAACATAAAAAAACCTACCAGGCTGACAGGCTGATTTCTCAAGAACTTGTTACGGCGATAGCCCAAGGATGAAACCATTACCTTTCGTCACGTCAAGGGGGGCAGATTATTGCGAGATCGGAGGTCTGTGCCGTGCCAGTGTGCTTCTAATCTTTGTTTATTTTGCTTTGATTCATTTCTCTGCGGTAACTGAAGATACAAATACTGTGGCAGTGGGACCACCCACACAAACATACCAGCAATGGTCCAACTCACCACTCAATCACATTGCGGTGGCAATGCGTGCAAACTTCTCTATGGTCAGTTTGAGGAAAGGGAGTCAGAAGATGTGTTGACAGTCTTGGTCCTTTTCCCGCTTAATTTTGGCACCTTGTTGTCCACTAGTTTGTGCACAGGATTCAGACCTAACTCTTTATCTCTTTTGGAACTAGGGGTTTTTCAAGAGCAGAACAGTACCGCATAGAGCTGTATTCCACTGTGTAAAGTAGGTAGTCTTATCTACCACCCGAGCCGATGCTATCTATTCATAAATGTTGTGCAAATTCACATTCATTTTGAGGGCTACAGCTGAGTCAATATTTAACTTAAAGGGGGGAAAGAGCCAGGGTGTTATCATGGCCATAAATAATGAGTTTTCATTGGGCACACACAGGGACGCTACACATATGTTTCATCTTTATCAAGCAATCACAAAAAGCACACAGGTGGGCTTAGACATGGTCACAGACACACACACACACACACACACACATACGCACACACACATGCACACGCACACACAAAAATGCAAATATTAACACACACACACACACACACACACATACACTGCACACTAATGCAAACCTGTCAAAACAAGCAAGACTCTCCTAGAGGAAATGCTTTAAACGACCAGCGTATGCTGGCGAATATAATCCCCCAGCAGGCTTTGTGACAGGTCCTTCTAATCCTCTGCTATCTGGTGGCATGTGAACACACACACACACACACACACACACACACACACACACACACACACACACAGCACCTATTGTTGCATGCCTCTTTCAGCTCACCGTAATGATGCATTATCTGCACCTCTAAGCGTCACGTTCACTTCTCTGCCTGTAAAGCATCTGGAAGGTTTTTGTGTCCGTTAACAGGATTGATGTTCTGTTACTCTCCATGTCTCCCTCGTTCCTTTTCTTTCTCTCTTTCTTATGCTGCCCACGGTTGTGACTCATTTATTTTTCCATCTTGGGCGCTATCTCTTATTCCCTTCTCGATTTGTAAATATTATTTATCTATCCTTCAGGCTCTACATCTCTTTCTAGCGCTCTGCCCTATTCCTCTTTAAAAACCTTAAAACCATGTTTTTTTCTGTCTTTTTACCTATGCTTGCCACATTCGTTCTCCCTCCATCTGGCTATTTCCCTCTCCCTTTACTGATTTCGTTGCTGCTACCCTGCTCTGGGTTTTACAGATGCACAAGTGACGGTGCTCATGGTACCAGTGTTGCTCCAGGGAGCTCGAATGGGAGGCTTTGATATTGAAATCAGGGCCGGCATGAAGGGCAGTGAGGTTATGGGAACGCATAAAAGGTCTTTCATGAACGCAAACAATTGGACTGTTAATGAACACCTTACACCCTATCTTCTTCTTTTTGTTCTTGTTTCTTCTTGTTCTTGTTCTTCTTCTTATTATTATTATTATCCTTATGAGGTAATTTTTTTAAACCAGCATATGTCTATTGGCTTAGCTGTTTGTTTTCAAATTTTTACATCTTTTTTCCCTTTTTACCTATCTTTTATGCCTTTTATCCTTTACCTTTATCTTACTTTTCTACCCTGTTTCATATGCCAGTGGGAGTGGGAGTCATTATATGTGATTTATATGCCACTGGGAGCAACCCTGTCACTCCATTCTGCTACCAGTCTTAAAATGGTAATGCAACATCATGCCTCTGGGGTCTTACAGAGGATGACTGTAAAGAAACTATGTAGATGTTAAGGTGCATGTAGCATGTGCATATGTGTGTGTGTGTGTGTGTGTGTGTGTGTGTGTGTGTGTGTCTTTATGTCTGTGTGTTGGTGTAAGCATTTATGCGTGATTTAAATCAAGTTTAACTTTGCAGGGATAGATGGAGGATAGTGTGAGAGAAGGATTTCATTATTGCATTTGTCTGCCAGATGGTTAGAAATTCCAGAGAGAATTCCTTTCGCCCCCCCCCCCGCCCCCCCCCTTCCCAAACACATAGACACAACCCCCTCCTCCTTCTTCTACAGCCCCCCCCCCCCCCCCCCCCCGCCCATTGTCTCTGGTAAATCAAGCACATTCATTTCCCTGTGTTAGCTCCTTATCAGATAATATGTCTTGCTCTCTGCCATGAACCTGACAACACCACTCTGAATAGCATTCCTACACACATGTTCATCCATGTGCATTCACTTACATAGCCACGCACACACACACAGACACGTACGCACAGATAAACACACATGCACACACACACACACGCACACATGCACGCACACACATAAGCACACACACAGATTCACACGCATGCACACACTCACACACGTACATGCATGTACATGCACACACACTTACACT
Source organism: Setipinna tenuifilis (assembly GCA_030347295.1). Taxonomy (NCBI): domain Eukaryota; kingdom Metazoa; phylum Chordata; class Actinopteri; order Clupeiformes; family Engraulidae; genus Setipinna; species Setipinna tenuifilis. The sequence continues at coordinate 25,979,310 of CM059283.1, read as the reverse complement.
CACACACAAACACTCACACACATGCACACACAAACACACACTTATGCATCTGCACATATACACATGCTCACACGCACACATACACAGGTACACAACATTTTTTTCCAGGTGTAAGGGGGCCTTTCAGAGTGTAGAGTGTAAGTGTAATGTAATGTAATGTGATGCCGAGTGCCCATGCCAAGGTGTTGCCAGGGAGGTGTGATGTGGTGCGGTGGCAAGCTGACGGCACACCTGCTGCCTACACCACACCAGGTGTCCTGCTGGTGCCTCTGAAGTCAGGTGGCGTAAGTCGGCGCTGCCAGGCAAACGCTCGAAATGCTTGTGCCCATCCAAACACTCCCCCCCCTGTCCCCCTGCCTTCTCGCATGTCCATTCAATGCCGCGGCTAACTAGTCCCCAGAGGCTTCTTTCTTGGCAGACACTCTATACAAATACCTTCACACACATGCATATGTGCAGAGAGTGTCTGTCTCTGCCCCCCCACCCCCCCTCTCTCTTTCACTTCCTTACTCTGTCTTCCCTGGCTTCTCTCACACACAAACCACCCCCACTTAAATGTGGTACTGTAATAACTGATACAAAGTGTCACCACCCCCTCCCCACCACCCTTGCAGCACATACCACTTTGGTTTTCACACATATGTGCCTTTCCTAAACGCACACGCACACACACACACACACACACACATACATACACAAACAAACACACACACGCACACACACAAACTGCATCAATTCCAAAGTCAATCTTTTTCCTCTGTTTTGTGTTCTCCCATCTCGAGTCACACGTGTCAAGTCAAGTTTATTTGTAAAGTGCATTTCATACACAAACGCAGTTCAATGTGCTTAAGAAAAATAAAAGCAATGAACAATATGTAAAAGCATAAGGAGCAAAACGTGTAAAATTGGTATAAGTATAAGGTAAATAAAAAAACATTAAATAAAAGCAAAGAACAATATGTAAAAGCATAAAAGATAAAAGAAGTGTAAATTAAATCACCAGCAGAAATCATCTGAGAACAACTTGGTCTTAAGTCTTTAAGACACACTTGCATGCTAGCTCTTTGAAGAAGGTTGAGTTAGACAAGCGAGGAAGGGGAGTTAGGGGACTGAAGGAGATGAAGGAAGGTGCAGGCAGGTGAGGGAGAGAGGTGTGTGTGGGGTTAAGGCAACCAGCTAAAGGAGGCAGGTGGAGGACTTGGGCTGGGTATGTGGGAAGTCTGTGGTGGATGGAGGAAGTGTGTGTGTGTGTGTGTGTGTGTGTGTGTGTGTGTGTGTGTGTGTGTGTGTGTGTGTGTGTAGAGTTGGAAGGGCAGAGAGGCCAGAAGCCCTGTCGGCCCCAGCAGTAGCTGTCTGACCTGCTAAGGCTTTCACGGATCAGCCAGAGAGGAGCTCTAACAGCGGGGTTTGCCCTAGAGGACCTCTAACACTACCTGCACTCATGGATGTATACACACACACACACACACACACACACACACACACTAACACCCACACACACACTAACACACACACACACTATATATACCACATGTATACTGGACGACACAGAGAAGAATCAGTAGCTATGTATATACATACTCATAAACCTAGCTGTTAGTACATTAGTACATGTATAGATAGATAGATAGATAGATAGATAGATCAGCACAACCGAGACATAATAAGAAATATACAATAAGAAATGCCATTAAAAAGTATAATAGGCACTATTGGCTGTAGTACAACACAGAAAAAACAAATTGTTACGAGATTATGCTGAGATACCCATAAGATGTGTGTGCGCACACGCTTGAGTTTGTGTGTGTGTGTGTGTGTGTGTGTGTGTGTGTGTGTGTGTGTGTGTGTGTGTGTGTGTGTGTGTGTGTGTACATATGTGCTCTCTCAACTAAAGAGGAATTTATTTGCATTTCTGTCTGATTTTCAGCCGAGCAGAACCCACTATTTTATTAGAGTATTATCACACTTGACTGTGTGAACAATAAGCTCTCTCTTGGTGGCGGCGTACTCCCTGACCTTCTTCATTAGTGTGGCACACAGACACGAGTTCCCTGGAGGAGACACCTGCTCTGGCACGAGACGAGGGAGATGACATGTTGCCATTGGCTAATTGCTCTCAGAGAAGCCACCGTGATTGGTCTAGAGGTTATGCAGAGGAAGCCTGACCCGCACGCCACACGTTTGGAAGTGCGGCACTCTTCCCCTCGCACATCTAATTAGCCACTTCTCCTCTGGACCGACCTTGAATCCGTGGAATGCTCGTTAAAAAAAAAGCAAGCGCACTGCATCACTGTGTGGGGGCTTAAGAGGGATTTTAAGCAGGTTTTTTTTGTTTCTTTCTTTTTTCCCTTTTTTACGTCCTGGTAAATAAACATTTTCCTTGAAAATTAAGGCTGAAAGAGCCGATGATTAAAACCATACGGAGTGAGAAATAAAACATGCCCATGGAATTTAATGATATATTTTGCTTCTTTTTATTTATTTATTTTTTTACAAGTGGCTAGGGAGACACAGTAATTACATTCCCCAACAAAGCGGTACTACGAGTGAGAGAGAAAGGGAGACAGAGAGAGAGAGAGCAGTCCAAAAAAAAAACACACATCGTTCTCTCAAAAGTGCACGTACACACACACACACACACACACACACACACACAGAAACACACGCACACAAATATGCACACACACATGCACACGAAGCTGTACACATAAAATGCTCTCTAAAAGAAATCTTATTCTCCCAGTGCACTTAAACTAAGATATGAGCAGCAGGCCAGAAAAGACACTGGCATGCAGACAAGACACAGAGATTAAAAGACGGAAAGAGAGAGAGAGAGAGATGAGGCACAGAGAGAGAAGCAGGTGACACAGAAGGAAAGTAAGCAATCAAGGCTACCCATAGATCTCTAATCTTAGTAAGCAGTGCAAATGCTTCTCTCCTACACAAAGTGTTAGCATGGGTGCATGTGAGCGTGCGGGCGTGAGTGCTGGCGGGCGAACGGGCGGGCGAACGGGCGAACGGGCGGGCGGGCGGGCGGGCGTGCATGTATGTGTGACAAGCTCCACCTACACACAAATGTTTAGTATACCCTACTGGTGTGGATAGGTACAGTGCCTCTTGTCAGTCCATTCAGTTTGATTCAGACTTACTGCATGAGTTACCTTTGGCCAATGTCTACATTAGTAAACTGCTGTTGGCTCAGTGTGTGTGTGTGTGTGTGTGTGTGTGTGTGTGTGTGTGTGTGTGTGTGTGTGTGTGTGTGTGTGTGTGTGTGTGTGTGTGCGTGTGTGTGCGTGTGTGTGCGTGTGTGTGTGTGTGTGTGTGTGTGTGTCTTCATACTGTTGTTTTTTGCCACTGCACTGTTACTGCCACCCCTATCTCTCTATGGAGAATTGGCCTCTGATAATGGCTATATATACAGAATGAGTGTGGTCATACATCATCGATAAACTGTCTGGAAAGTGATAACAGAAAGTTGATCCATCCAACCATGCAGTTAATTCTCTGTGACTGTAAGGGAGGGTCTATAACTCGACTTGCGCTGGGACTCTTCAAAGATCTTCTTACTGTCTAATTCTGCCGAGAAATGCTTACCTCATGCATGGAAAATAGCCTCCATGTTGAAACTCCAGATGACTCACTGCTGTAATGCATCTTGATCTAGGCTGGGAAGTATGTGTCATGCAGCCATACTGCCTGGGTGCTTTGAGGAGGTCATATTATGTAAAATCACATTTTTACGGCCTGGGGACATGAATTTTGGTCTTTGGAGTGTCTATGATCACTATATCGCTTAAATAGGACCATCCAGTTAAAATAGAGTTGAAATGAAGTTGAAATATAGCTGTACAGTTTATCCCTTGGGGCCATTGGACCAAAGTATGTCTTAGATCCTTTTTTTTAAAAAAACATCAAAGAACTTTTGTTAAATTATACAAAAGGGGGCATTTAAGGGGATCTTTAATGAAAACCAATGTGTGTAGCTGCCGTTACGCATATGCAGTTTATCCTGTTTGCTTTCCCTTATACAGCAGCTGCTTCTCTGCATCTTACTTACATTCACTGTGCATCTTATTTGCATCAAACCCTGCAGTTGTGCCGCCCCTGTCAGAGCCAAAGTCCTCGATAGTAATTCGTGACTACTATCAGATTTGCCAATTTACCCTGTTCTTGCACCAGAAAGTTTTCACGCAGCCCATGTGGTGAAGTATTGCATACCCCATTTGCGGTTTGTAAATGCATATGCAAAAGAGGAATGTGTTAATAAGTGACCTTACGTGTTGCAGAGGAGCAAGCTGGCAAGCTGAGAATGTGTCAGACTTAAAGATGTAGCTTCACACGTCCAAGTCTCAGCCTCCTCTCTGCTGTGCCAAACTAAAGTCACGATCAAGCATTTCTTTCTCTGGGTCGTGATGTTCTGTGGGCTCTTGAAAAACATTTTACCACAGAGATGACAAAAGTGCTGTGCTTTCAGTGACACTCTCACCACAGCCTGTCTTTTGCTTCCTGTGAAGGCACACATACAGTCTATCCAACCCACTCTTCCACAATTGACTGTTGGTGGGTGACAAAGAGGAGAATGGCATGTGTGTCTGTCTGTCTTGAGTCTTTGTGGTCTTTTTAGTGGCTGTGAGAACAGTCTCAGTCTGTGGTGTAAGTGAACATGAGTAGGATTCATCTTTATTTATCTGTTTGTTTGTTAGCACACCCAAGGACACCCTCAAAGATCCTTTCCAGAGGAGAAACATTAAACTGTGATACTCTCTCCAAGATGTGTGGTGAAGCATAACTCAGGTTTTAAAGGGAAGGAGATCTGACCTCCATGGAACATCTGAAGCACACCAGGCCCTGATCGGTGACGGATGAGGCTACTATTTTAGGCCTCTGCTTCGGACCCCTGTTGACTAAAAAATCACTTGCATCCTTTTTTTCATTCAATTCTCTTTCACCTTTTTCACCTCTTTGGGTCTATATATACCCACTCACTTTATCTCTGTGTTTCTCTCACTTTCTCTCACTTTTTCTCTCTCTCTCTCTCTCTCTCTCTCTCTCTCTCTCTCACACACTCTTTCTTCCTCTCCTTGTGTCTATTCTGTCTGTCTACCTAGCCAATTCCTACTTTATATCTTCTCATCTGCTGTCTCTCACACATGGACTTTTTCTGCCAGCTGACATTCCCATGCGGAAAAGGCCTGTAGCCCGTCTGCGTTCCTTTCCAATTAAGCTGCCATCATCTGACTCCAATTACTCTAATTAGAACAGCACGGGGACCTGGGATTGCAGCAGTCCGCTCTGTCCACAGAGAGAGAGAGAGAGAGAGAGAGAGAAAGAGAGGGAGGGAGGGAGGGAGGGAGAGCGGGAGACTGAGAGAGAGAGAGAAAGATACTGAAAGAGAAAGTAGGGGGAGGGTGATAGAGAGAGATGGAGGGAAGAAGACAGGCAGACCGAGAAAGATAGACAGAGAAAGAGAGCTAGGGGAGAGAGAGAGAGAGACAGTGTGTGAGAGAGAGAGAAGTTAACAGGAAATCACATGAGACACAGACACTGCTGACAACATCAACATCATCAACAACAACAATCTTAGTCACCACTG
>CM059283.1:25966217-25968717 GCA_030347295.1 Setipinna tenuifilis | reverse complement strand
TCACAGCACCGCTCGCCTATCCAAATAAATACCTGGCAGCCCTTCACATAACATTGCATAATCTCCCTGGCTTTCCCAGTTAGCATGGCAACAGACAACGTTTTCGAACAGGCCTTTGAGGCTACACCGTTCTGAGTTCTTAAGTCGGTTCTCGAGTGATGGGCTTGAAACGGCACTAAAACGTCCCATTGGATCCCAGATTGTGGGTGTCATGAGACCTCCGTGGGATGCCTCTCGACTCCGACTCTGACTCAGACACGATAGATGTTTCACTCAGATCCTCGGGCGCCGCCGGGAGTGTGTGCTAGCGAGCGATTTGAAGCACTTTTCCTCGAGGGCCTCGAGTCTTGGCAGATGCCAGTCTGAGGCGAGGCAGCATATGCCTTTGAGAGCAGCCTCGCACTGCAAAAGTTATCTCGAGTATGAACAGCGCTTAGCCAACTTAAAATATTTAAAGGACATGGCTGTCATGAAGCCAGCAGTCTGGGTGTATCAGCAGTGTGCTTTCCATCCAATGCATAAGGTTGGTTTATGAATGACTGTCAGTTTTCTGCTGTGGGAAGTTAGAACTGTTTTTTGCTGTGGGAGGCTCACACTCATATAGAATTGAAACCTGCACTGTTACATTACATTACATTACACTTAGCATATGCTTTTAGCCAAAGCAACTTACAAAAAAGGAGGACATACGCTAACAGAGGTGTAGAGGAACATAGAGTAAGCAGACTACCTTTATACATACTCCTTGTATGTATAAACGTAGTCTGCTTACTCTATGTTCCTCTACATGCATGTGCTTAAGTATGTTTCCCAGAGCAGGGGCACTACAGACATGCATACTTCCTGTTACACTGAGTGAGCACTGTTGCTGTATAGTGCCTGGATATGTGAGGATGTAGCGATATCAAGGGTGCTGTGCTGCTTTACTGGTAGTGGAAATAGTTATTCTTCAATGAGAATGAACTTTTGAACTTTTGTGAGCAAACACACAAGCACTATTGTATACACGTCCACACAAACATGTACACAGTACAAGAGGAAATGTGAATTGTTTTTTTGTAACCCCCACCCCCACACACACATGCATACACACACTGACAAGCATGCACAGGGAAGCATCCATAATTCAGAGAGCTTGTCTGAGAATCAGAGTAGAAAGTCCTCCTTTCAAGCAGACGCCAGTATAGTGCTGTTCTGTGCTGGCCCTTGTGGAACCCTCCGGTCCTCCCCTTCATCCCCTCGTCTGTACAAGGGACACCTGCACCGGGGAAATTAATCCCGCCCCTTGACTCCATGAATGATGCATGCAAGTGATGCCGTTTCTGCCAATTACACGAGTAAACCGCCTCACCCGCGACTGCACCCACGGCCCCCACTGTCCCATCTCCACTGGAAACCCTCCAGAAATCAAATCAAAACTTTTTTCACCGACTTATGGAGCACCGGGGCAGCTTCACAAGCACATCAGGACTACAGGGGGCATATTGAGATGTATTCGTCATTTGTCAAAACAGGAGAAAAAAATGTGTGGGTTTGTGCATGTTTGCGTGTATCCCTACTTTTTTTTCCTGCTAACTTTTTTGTTGTGTACATTTGCTTCAAGGCATGGGGTCGAGGAGCGGGGACAGGCTAGCCCATGTTAATAATGTATTTTTTTTTTCCTCTCTTTTTTTTCGGGGTATAAGCTCCACATGAAATTTTAATCTGAGGAATATTAGCTGGCGGAGGGGGCGACGGCCAAATCGAATCAGGAGGCGTGATGAAGTGGGCGAGGCGCCCACCGACCCATTTAAATTCACATTAACCCTTCATCAAAATGGATGAGGCACACAGGGGGGGGTGGGGGGTGGGGGCGGGATCCGGAGGTGTGAAGCCCTCGCCCTGTCACTCCTTGGGAAGTTCACAGTCCTCCCACCTATCCGGTCAGGTTGGCTTGGGGAGAGAAAAAGAAAAAAAAAAAGAGAGAGAGATGGACAGTGAGAGAGAAAGATGGACAGTGAGAGAGAGAGAGAAAGATGGACAGTGAGAGAGAGAAACGGACAGTGAGAGATGGAAGGAGAGATTTAGAGGGAGATAGAGGAAGGGAGCTAGCTGGAAGGAGAGACTGAGAGTAAGAGAGAGAGAGGTCGAGAGAGGAGGAGGAGGGAAATAGAGCGAGATCATTAAAGAGATAAATGAAGACACAGAGGAAAGAGGGAAAAAAAGACATTGGTGGAGAAATAGAGGACGAGAGTGGACGAGAGATTGAAATGTGAAAAGGACAAAGAATAAGAGATTGAATAAAATAATAGAGTAAACATGACAGACAGTGGGTAAAATGTTGGCTTTAGGGGGAGAAATATGTTGGGTTAGGATTAACTATGTTGTGTACTGGAAGGTTTGAGGTTAAGAAGGAAAACAAACCAGAGCACAAAAGAAACCAAAAAGGGCAAAAGAAAGAGTTTAGCGGGAACTGAGTAAAAAGGGGAGTGCAGACTGCTTCATGATTTCCTGCTTACAA
>CM059283.1:25953717-25961217 GCA_030347295.1 Setipinna tenuifilis | reverse complement strand
CCCACACAGTGCTCTTTGAGTTCTGTCAGCTTAAGTACCCCGCGTTGACTGGCTCTGCAGAGGAGAACTTGAGCAGTATGCCCCCACCCGCATTTTGGGCTCGTCGCAAATCATTGCTGCTAACTGCGCATGGGAGATGGCAGGTAGTCCTACATTCACATGTGTTCAGTTAGCAGCGGTAGCCATTTTATCCACAAAGTCATGCACAGCACACAAGCACTTGCTGTGCACACATCTATTTCAGGGTCAGAATAGAGAGAGATCATGTTCAGAGTGTTTATTTTGGGAGCATCCTTTGTCAATATGGCTGCTATGACACCAGTGTCACAGGTCGTCTGCTGGACCAAGTAAACTACAGAAACACCAGAGGGACAAACATTCTCTTTATCAACATTAATGATTGCTTTGTCCGATGGTGTTGTTCGCCTGCCTTTCTCCGCTTTCTGCATCTGGTATCTGCCATGTTTGCAAGCTGTTTATTTGCGTCATAGAAACAGAAAGGGTAATCAGCGCAATCACACCCACTTACATTTTCATGGGTTACATTGCTAAACACTGAGATATTGAAAACATTTCCAAACGGGGACATGGCTGTTGAAAGGGATACCATTTCAAGTTCTCGTATGGCAAAGCTCTCATCAGTGTGGAATTGCCTCAGTGCGAGACACACTTTATGAAAACCCAAACACCACATGGGTGTTTTTTGTTTTGGAGATGAAAAATTGAGTGTCTGCTTTGGCACAGTGCTGATTGCCTTCAGTTTACAGTCTGTTTAGTGGCTGTGTGAGTGTGTATGTGTGTGTTTTTATGTGTGCAATCTCCTGTGTGTGTGTATTTGTTTTTGTGTGTGTGTGTGTGCCTTTGTGTGTTTGTGTGTGTTTTCTCTGCACCCATGGGCTTTAATCAGATGAAACATGTCCTGCTCGATAACGAGCCTAATTACTCAAAGAGAAGAGGACTCTCCCCATGACAACAGATGAGACACTGAGGGGGGGGGGGGGGGGGGGTGCAGAGATGGGGAGAGAGACAGAGAGACCGAGAAGGAAAAAAAGAGTGAAAAAGGCAAACAGACTGGAGCTTGGAGTAGAAAAGTAAAAGTTAGATAAAAAAGACAGACTCAAGGAGCGAAGATGGAGAGAAAGAGACCAATGGAAGGAGGGATGGGTGGATAGCAGAAAGAGGAGAAAAAAGAAGGGAGTGATTCTCTTCCCACACTCCAGCCATGCAGTATTGACAGTCTGGGAGGTGCTGCTGAGTAGATAAATCCCCATCTCTCCTCCCCTCCTTTTCACCGCCCAAATGCAGACCTATCAGTCAGTCTGTACATCTATCTCGCCACCCACACCCCCACTACCATCACCCCACAGTCAAATGTGCTTTATTGACATGATGAATCATACACTGTGTGGCTAAACCATTAACAGGAATATAAAAAGCCAAACATGAAAATATATATATGTACAGTGTATAAACTCTCTTTGTCTCTCACTTTCTGTCTCTCTCTCCGTCTTTCTCTCTCTCTCTCTCTCTCTCTCTCTCTCTATGTCTCCTTCTCTCTCTCTCTCTCTTTCTGTCTCTCTCCTCTCTCTCTCACTCTCTCTCTCTCCCCTCTGTCTCTGGAGATTTTGCTTATGCATCCCCATTGTAACAGTCTAAGCTCTCATATGGCGTTCATTAGCAGTGTCACTGTACAATCAACAGCACAATGGACTGTGACGCTTCAGCGCGGGATAGTATATCCCAGACACGACAGCCTCCCAGCAACATCGTGGAAAATCACTTTTTCATCTTCCTGTTTATGAGGAAAATATGCATGTTGGACTATGAATCTTCAAAAGGGCAGCCGAGTTCAAGTCGAAATTTACACGCACATGCACACAGACACACTTCTTGTATTCTGTGTTTCTTGCGTATACATGCACATGTGTGTGTGTGTGTGTGTGTGTGTGTGTGTGTGTGTGTGTGTGTGTGTGTGTGTGTGTGTGTCTATGCCTTCATTTGCATTTGCGTGTCTGTGTGTGAGTGAGAAGAAGAGAGAGACTGAGTCCAGTGTAGCCTGGAGGAGAGACGAGAGGCTGGGGAGCCATTGATCAATCACTCACTGTTTGCCTGTGTGCAGACTTGTTCCAGCAGCCCCATGGATTCCCATTACCCTCTTACACATGGACACACACACGGGCACACACACACACACACACACACACACACACACACACACACACACACACACACACACAGCACAATAAATGTGTTCTTTTAAATGAAGACACATATACACACACACACACACACACACACACACACACACACACACACACACACACACACCTACACAAATAGTAATCACATTATGTCCACCCACACACTATTACCAAAGTCTGCTTGAATAAACTAAGGCAGAGTGATGGTGGGAGTGGGGTCACCAAGGTACATCTCTGGCCGGGGGGAGTTTTGTGCACCGATCATGACCCAGTCACCTGATTGATCCAGTCTCCTCGGACAGACACGGACAGACAATCCTGTTTTACCAGTGCTGGCACTGTTGTTGGTGCTGTTCTGCTTGTTGTTGGTCTTGTTGTTGCTGTTGTTGGTTGTGTTCTTGCTTCTTCCTGTGCGAGAATCGATGTCTTATCGAGCCCCTTTTTTCTCCCTGTAGACTAAAACAGGGCAGGACAGCTCCCTTGGTCGGTTGGCCAGGAGGGGTGGGAGTCAGGGTGGGGGGGGCGAAGGGCTGGTAAAAGTTAGCAGGGCTGGGCAGCGAGGAGCCAGCGAGGAGTCTGCGTGACTTTGAGCTTGTCCTCCCTGCCAGCTTTGGCGGGCTTCCGCTTTTGGTTTTTAACTTTTTCCTCCGCCGACTCAGAGAGGTCAGCGTGCTCACAGGCAAAACCTTTTAGGTGTCTCTGCCGTGACAGTAAAGGTGCCTCACACTATCCGGGGCAGGATTAGGCCAAGGCTGACACAGCACATCTTTAGAAAAAAAAAAAACATTCACAGGTCACACCTTTTTTTCCACACTTTATTTATTTATTTTTATTCTGTATAACAGCAGTATTTAGTATAATTTATCACACTAAAAACGGCAAGTAGTACCAGATCCTGCATACTAGCTCTTACGCATATCCCTCTGTTTGACACATGTAAATGTACTGCATGTTATGTTTGTTGACACAAGTAAAAGTATAATGTGCATATTTATATCTATTAGTAAACTAAGCACACTTCACATGTAAACACACTTACTTTATACCTAGCCCTAAAAGGACATTCTGTTACTTACTGTAGTGATGCTCATTGATGTTACAGGAGATAAAGAGACTGAATTGGATATGTGTTTGTGTGTGTGTGTGGCTCAAACTCCAACATACTTAGTCATCCTTGTGCTTTGTGAGAGTTTAAACTCTTACTTTCCTCGCACAGAAAACTGCCTCTCAAAGTGTGCATTCCAATCAAGTATTGCTAAGCAGTAAATCCCCCTCAGCTCTCCCCTGTTGAAAATATTGTTTTATTTAGTACTTAGTTTTGGCTCTCCTGCTGGAGCCGAATAGAGCCACAGGGAAACTTAGCTGACAGTATGTAACTTTCAAAAAGCCCTCTGCAAAGTTGAAGGCCCATAGACCATAACCGTTTTGTTGTTGCTGCTTATGAGAATTAGCATTTCGCTAGGCAGTGCCCTGATGGAAAGTGAATAAGATGAAATTAGCTGCGCTAACAGATGGCTAAAAGAGAGCTTCAGGATTCGTTATGCACATCAGTGGAGTCAACACATGTTTGTCTTTGACATTGCAGTGTATCATCTCCGATGCAGTGTCTCTAATTACTATATAATCCCTGTGTTCTTGTCTTTTTTTCTTCCCTCTCCCTTTTCCCCTCTGTCTCTCTTGCTCTTCTCTTTTTTCTCCCTCTCTGCTCCCTCCCTCCCATTCACTATTCCGATCTCTCTCCTGCTACCTCTCTGTCTCCTTCTCTCTCTTCATGTGATTTTTATAGGCTATCTATGTTGGTGGCTTTCATGTATTATGCATTTTAAGAGTGCAATAATGTGGGTTTTATTACTGGTCCAATAAAGGAGTGTTAAACATCTCCCTCTCCCTCCCTCTCCCTTTCTCTCTCTTTCTCTCTCTGTCTCTCTCTGTATCTCTATCTCTCTCCCTTTATCCCCCTTCTCTTTCTCTCTCCTTCACCACAGCAACAGGAGCAGGACCCCACCAACCTGTACATCTCCAACCTGCCGGTGTCCATGGACGAGCAGGAGCTGGAGAACATGCTCAAGCCCTTTGGCCACGTCATCTCCACACGCATCCTCCGAGACGCCAACGGGGTCAGCAGAGGAGTCGGCTTCGCCAGGTGGGTCAACCCCATATGCTTTGTCTAACTGTGTACCTGTCACTCAGTCAATCAGTTATTCAGCTGCCAGACTAAATCCATGCCTCGGTGCATCTTGATGTTGTCCATCTGATGGAGGTTTGGCATAGATTTACATTTCTATCATTTAAAAGAAGGTACTGAAATTCAGTCTTCGTCAGATGTGTCTTCCCGCTGCTGACCTACTCAGTAGCCGGACTAAATCCGGACCTCAGTGTTTCTTCCTACCTGTAGCTTAAGCAGAGATTTACATCCTCCTGTCTTTTTTTAGATGTGCTGGAGGCTAGCAGGAAGCTAACATGGGTCAGGGGTTCACTTCCTGCAGAGCTCGATGCTACTAAATCTCTCGATATCGGCCCATCTGCCCGCTGAGTGGATGCAGCTTTAGTGCAGACTCTGACATCAGTATATCACGTAACCAATATCAAAGGTTTCCTTTGAAGAGGAAGGATGACAAGCAAGTGCAAAATCCCAACCTGTGTCAAAGCACCTTTTAATGCACATATGGTAAAAGATGGTCATAAAAGGTTTCAGTTGCAGTGTCCTGTAACACTTGTCAAATGATAGTTCCTAGCAGTCCATATACAGTACTCCTTAACATTATCTAGCAGTGTTAATAAAGTATAATGCTTATATATACATGCTTATTTCACCAAAAGGTTTAACATTTTAGAATTTTTTTTTAGAATACAATACACAGACCATGTCACATTTACCATGAGCAGAAGAAACTCTAGGAGCAGGAGAGCGAGCTTTGAAACATTTTGATGGACCAGGAAACAGTGTGCATGGACTTATACATCAGCCTACTCCTGCAGGAGCTCTTAGGGAACCAGAGTGGCAATGAGAGGCTGACAACACGTCTGAGTTATGAAGCACTCTAATGTAACTGTGCATGCACCATCTGATACACAGCATTAGCAAAGGGGGTGGGGGTGGTGGGGGGGGCTCTTTGAGACTGAACAGGAGAACATGAGAACAAGGCAAGGCTTTGAATCTGCCTGACAGATCGCTGCATGAAGCAGCCTCTGCCTACCCCGAGCAGACGGTACTTTGGTGCCTGAGTGCTGCTCTGTGCTCAGTGGCCCTTCAGTGTCTCTTCAGATGCTCTTTGAGAATGAAAAGGAGAACATCAGAACGCTTGTGAGCTTTGAAACCTTCTGATATAAAGATGCTGGATGGCATGTTTTTTCAGCCTAAGCAGAATGACATTTTGGTGTCTGTGCATTGTGTTGTACTGGGCTGGGCTAGGCTGGAATGAGACAGAATGGTCGTAGCATAGGGCCAAGTTCAGAGAAGCCAGGTAACTGCTACCGATGAACGACAGCAGCAACAATGACAACATCTTGCAGGGACTTCGTATTCCCAGGCTGATGAGTCACCCAGCACCTTCTCATATATCCAACAGCATCCGTTTTCCATGCTGTCTTTGCAGAAAGAACCTGCAGTAAAGTAGATGTAGTTTACTGTGCATCTGTGTGTGTGTCTGTGTGTGTGTCTGTGTGTGTGTGTGCATGTATGTGCATGCAGACACGTTTGTGTGTGTGTGTGTGTGTGTGTGTGTGTGTGTGTGTGTGTGTGTGTGTGTGTGTGTGTTACGCCCCACTCAAAGGTGGCCCTACTGGGGCGAACAAAAAACCCACGACTGACCCAAGTGATAACACAACACCTTTTGAAAAGTAACCTAACCAGTATGATTTATTAACATCCAAACAAAAGACAGGACACTAAATTAAAACAACAACACAAAGTTCAAATCTTGCTGAGAGGCAGCAAGACAGCTAGTAGTGCCCACATCAGAAGCCTCGGGAGGAGCTTTTAAACAACGCTGGTCACATGTCCAGGTGCTTCTAATGAAGTTAACCACATAGTCACCTAAACAGGTAGAGAGTATGGCAGACCCAGAGGGACAAACAGCACTGGGGACACAAGACACAACAGGAAACACATACAGCCCTAACAGTGTGTGTGTGTGTGTGTGTGTGTGTGTGTGTGTGTGTGTGTCGTGTGTGTGCGTGCGTACATGCGTGCATGCATGCATGCATTTGTGTGCGTGCGTGCCTGTGTGTGTGTGTGTGTGTGTGTGTGTCTGTGTGCACATGTGTGTGTTGTTATTAATGTATGTGTGTGCTTTGTGTCTTAATGTCCATATGGGTGTGCAAATTTCCCACAGCATCCCCAGGATCATATTAAAATACTTAACAAGGGCTTAACTACAGACATGTCACTCAGTAGTTAGCAAGGTGTAGAATACTAGTATAGATGGCAGGGGCGAATCTAGACCATTTTTAGGGGTGCCAAGGCACCCCCGTGAAACTGCTCGGCACCCCCTGGCTCAGTGCAAAATGAATAATATATTATATATAATAATAGTGTTGTGTGATCAGCACTGGGGGCCGGGCACCCCTAAAGACCAGATGCTAAAATCGCCCCTGATAGATGGTATTTTGTGTAGTATGCTATGCAGTAGGGAAATATTAAACAAGCAGATGTTTAACACTGAAAACAATCGACAGACATAAGGTGCATAATTTTGCATGCATACTGTAAAAAATGGAAAGATAAATCAGGGATTACTGTTTAAAAAAGACTTATGACAGCTCTAGTGACAGCTAAGACCAAGAGAGACAATAAATTGAGGGATAGAAAATCAGTTGCAGAAAAATGTGTTGTCCATCATTTCACAGCGCATAATGGATTGGTGTTGGTTGCATTTCATTTGAATGGACAATATGTCCCCTTCACAGTATTGAGGATAAAATTTAAATAGGCTTGAAATGTCAAAGCTTTTGTATTTATGTTTAGTTAAAATGCTTTACGATGTTTGGTTGTTCAAAGTGCAGTGCTTCTATAAAATGAGGGTTAAAGGACAGTGCATAAGCACCAGGGTCAAATAAACCCATTGCAACACAGTTCATGTGAAAACAGAATAGCACAGTGCAGTGTGGGGGTATACTACTGAACGTAGCTCAGCTTTACAACACACAGTATTTTTGGCTACATAACATCCCAGCACTCAGCCTTTGGCTTTAGGTAGTAAATAACACAGCACAAGTCAGCGGTGCAACGCTCCATTTTAAAGTTCAAAATGAACTACCACAGGCTATTTTTGGTCCCGCATTCATCCCCATTATAGTT
>CM059283.1:25941217-25951217 GCA_030347295.1 Setipinna tenuifilis | reverse complement strand
AACTTCCACTGACCTCCTTTGAGCCTAATTGGTCTCACTGTAGACAGTAATCACAGGTCGCCCAGGCCACACCCACAAATCATCTCGAGGCCATATTGCATCTGCATGTGTGTGTGTGTGTGTGTGTGTGTGTGTGTGTGTGTGTGTGTGTGTGTGTGTGCGTGCATCCACGCGTCCCCATTGCCCCCACTTATCTTAGCCCATCATTTGGATCCTTCTGGAACTGGACAAGTAGTTATTGGAGATAATGAGTTATTTTGGTATTCCAGTGTGTTGTTCTTCTATTTTGAGACAGTTTACTTTGGTACCGTGAAGTATAGGCACTTTGTACCTGAGAGTTT
This sequence comes from Setipinna tenuifilis, assembly GCA_030347295.1. Taxonomy (NCBI): domain Eukaryota; kingdom Metazoa; phylum Chordata; class Actinopteri; order Clupeiformes; family Engraulidae; genus Setipinna; species Setipinna tenuifilis. The sequence continues at coordinate 25,950,876 of CM059283.1, read as the reverse complement.
GCCATGTCTTAGAGTATATCGTGATTTCAGTGCTGAATTATGCTGGCACCGATGATATTGGTTACAGGCATCCTTGTTGGACTTTTTGGGTATAATAGACTTGTCTCTGTGTGTGTTTGCATTGCAGGATGGAATCCACTGAGAAGTGTGAGGTAGTCATTCAGCACTTCAACGGCAAGTACCTGAAAACACCACCAGGCATTCCAGGTAAGCCGCTCAACCCCCCTGTGTTTATTATTGTTACCAGATTATTTGTCTCCCGCAAACACACACAGGCACACACACACAGGCACACACACACACACACACACACACACACACACACACACACACACACACACACACACACACACACACACACACACAGGTAGGCACAGGTGTGACACACTGTGTTTTTACCCAATCTAAAAGTCGAAACTCTGGGCTGCTTTGTTATAATCTCACGTTGGGCCGCCTGCACTGCTCTCCGATCGATTGGGCACAATCAGTGCCAAGACACTGCCCCTTTTACCCACATTCTGCATTAGCTTCTCTGGGTACATCAGACCACAAGGCAGAGGGAGATGCCTAGATAGACTCAGGGAGAGGATGGGAAAAAGAGAGGTAGAAAAACAAAGTGAAAAAAGAGTGAGAGAGGGGAATAAAAAGAGAGAAAGTACATTTGACTTTTTTCCTGTTTTTATTCATTATGTGATATACACTTTATATGATACACCAATAACATTGTTGTGGTGTAGACAAGATATTATGTTCAAATATATTACATTACATACAATGTATGTATGAACAAATATTATTTGAATGTATTTCGTTTAATGTTTGTATATTGAACTTGTAATTGAATTTCTAAAAAGTGTGAGGGAAAGAAGTGGAACAAAAACAGCAAAAGGAAGAAATAAAGAACAGTGGGAGGAGATGTTAGTATTCGTAAGTTGGCTCAGAAATCTATTAAGACTTCCAGAGCCAAACCCCAACATCAGAGGAGACAGGCCCAGCCTCTGACTCAGCAACTCTGCTTTTTTTTTGGGGGGGGGGGGGGGAGCTAAGTTTACTCAAGTACTACAACCAGGTGATACACGCATTACACCCACACACACACACTTTCCCAGGGGCTCCACAAACACATCAGTAACCACTCCTTTACGCACACACACACACACACACACACACACACACACACACACACACACACACAACACACACACACACACACACGCACACACACACACACACATGAACAGACTAAACCTCCATTGGGACAAAGTGTGGGAGTTATGAGTTATTATTTTTTCATTAAAGAGTTATTAGATACTGGTTTCATTAAAGAAACACTACCACTGACTCCACTCCCAATATGCTAAAACAGGCTTTAAACACAGCTCTGTTTGTGTACAGAGTAATGGAGAGGCCATTACAGGGGAGTTACATCCACTCCAGACACCCACTTTTAGTCTCAGTAGTCAGGGTTTGTGTGTGTGTGTGTGTGTGTGTGTGTGTGTGTGCGTGTGCGTGCGTGTGCGTGTGCGTGCGTGTGTGTGTGTGTGTAGAACGGCTCAGGATATCCCTGTGGACTTGACCAATCAGCAAACGTATGCGACTAGGCAACAACACAGGTTTATGTTCCATTTTGTGTTCATGTAATGAGCTGTGATTGTGATGCTAAAGCATTTGTTTTGTTTTTCATGGGTTGTCTTTTTGTTATTGCAGTTGTTATCATTTTCCATTAAGGAGAGAATCTCAGAGAGGGCATTACAGTGCACACTGTTAACACTGTGTTTTCTCTGTCTGTAAAACCTTTTTTATTGTCAAGGAGACATTTAGTTTTTTTTTTTACTTCTGATACCTCAAACATCTGCTCCGTTCAGTATCAGATTAAACATAGCAGCCAGTCTAAACAAATCTTACTGAAGGTGAATGTTCCAAGTCCGCACTGTTCTTGATCCCACAGTAGAAGCTATCATGTGTGTTTAAGGAGAAGCCTGTCAGTTCGTCTACAACAGAGACAGAATGTATTGAATCCTAAACATTAACGTTTATTTGCTTTGGCATAGGCCTTCCTCCCATTTGTCTCTTGGATGAGAGAAGGGTGTAACAGATGCCAGCTACAATGTTAGTAAGCCTCCCTCCTGCTGCCTTAAGAGACATGCTAGTCAGTTGACTGACAGCCTGGACTCCTCAGTCAACTGACTAGAACGCTGGACCTCCAATACGGAGTTGCTGTGAGGTCACAGGTTTGAGTCTGGGGCTGGACTTTGCGGGATGACCTCTGTGGCAAGAGCACCTGCATGTGTTACTCTGTGCAGGACTGTCAGACAGGTGCGAATAAATCAAGTAATACCATAAGCTAAAAGGACACCAGAACACGGCCAAAGTTGAAGCTTTATTTTGCTAAAGGTGCTGCAAAAACTGATGTTTTAATGCCACAGACAACAAACTGAGGATTGTTGATCAGATGAGCACCAGTCAACTATTATATGCTTAATGACCAAAAATGGAGAAGAAAATAATGTGGTATTAAATTTAAGAGTGTAAATGTTTCAGTGTTCATTGTTTTTTTGTTCAGAAACAGGCTCTCTGTTTGGCAAAACCTGAAATGTATTAGCCCATGAAATAGCTGTGCATAATCTCACTCAGGCAACACAGATCACGGTCTGTGAATAATTAATTGGATAACACATCACATCATTCTGTTCAATTTAACAGCAGAGAATATGTTTCAACAAAATCCGATCTCAGTGATGTACTGGTGTGTAAAGTTGTTTAAATCAATAAAATAACCTCTTGAAGTTGATGAAATGATAAATTGAACTCAGTCTTTAGTTAACCTTTTATGTTCCCCCGTGCAGACCTAATAAATCAATGTCGAGTAACTCAACAGGACAGAATAATAGTTAAAAATACTTTCAATGATGTAGCTTGTTTTCCTGTCAGATGTGCTCATAATTTGTTATATTATCTTAATAGACAAATACCTTTCTTGGAACACCTCACGCAGCCCTGTCTCAATAAATAAATAGGTCCTAAGATAGATACATTATAATATTACTGTTTCTTTTTTAGGACCTATTTATTTATTGATATGCTGAATTCAAGACAGTTACGCAAGTGGAGATTTTTCATTTTTCGTCATATGGTGTCTGCAAGGTGAGGAGGACTCACAAATTCAGTGCTGCAAAGAGGGGTGGAGAGAGCTCGGTCACACATACAAATGGTGTGCAGGTTAACTCTGTGTTATGTAGTTTTGTGTTTGTGTTGTGTGCTGTAGTGTAGAGTTTTTGTTCTCTCGTGGCCTTTATTGTTGTGGTGTGGTGTGGTGTGATGTTGTCATGTTGCTTCCCTGGAGATTGTTGCTATGCAGGGCAGTCTTCTCATCCATCCCGGCCTGTCAGTTCTCACTGCTGCAGCCTCTAGAGTCTGTGTGCACGCACTCCGAATGAGTCCACACACACACACACACACACACACACACACAAACACACACACACACACACACACTCCCGTGTGAATACAGAGAGAGAAAGAGAGAGAGAGAGAGAGAGTGATTTACAAATGAATCATTGTTTTGTTTAGAGAAGGCATAATGAGGGGCCCAGGTAGGATTGAGAGACCCTCGGGCTCACTTGAGGTGAACTCATTTCCGGAAGATATTTCTGGTGTACATCTAGTCATCTGTTTAAAGAGCATTGACTTAGGATTGTGTGTGTGTGTGTGCATCTGTGTGTGTGCGTGTGTGTGTGTGTGTGTGTGTGTGTGTGTGTGTGTGTGTGTGTGTGTGTGTGTGTGTGTGTGTGTGTGTGTGTGTGTGTGTGTGTGTGTCTGTGTCTGTGTGTCTGTGTGTCTGTGCCTGTGCCTGTGCCTGTGCCTGTGTCTGTGTCTGTGTCTGTGTCTGTGCCTGTGTCTGTGTCTGTGTGTCTGTGTCTGTGTGTCATAGTTATGCAAACACACATCTACATTCACTACATAGAATGGCACTGACAAGCACACATTCATATCTTTAGCTCCAAAATGTTTTAATGTCAGCTGCTAAAACATAAGTGATCCCTCTTCATGTTTATCAGTCTAAATTTATTATTTCTGTCATACTCTGTTGCTGTTTCTTTTTCTCTCTTTCTCTCTCTCTGTCTGTCTTTCCTACAGACACACACACACACACACATGCACACACACACACACACACACGCACACACACACACACACATGCACACACACACACACACACACACGCGTGCGCACACACACACACACACACACACACACACACACACACACACACACACACGTGCACACACTTTCACTCCCACACACATACCCACACACACAGAGTGACCCAGTCGTGGCCGTCATGCAGTGCTAATTGCCTCTTTTCTCCTCCGTTATCAGTGTTTAGCAGGAGTCAAAGTACACTGGCTCTCTTGGGTCTCGCACACAAAGCTCACTGTTTGCCTGCGGCTCCCGTGGCGACCGCATCCCAGAATCCTTGCTGAGAGATGGCCCGCGCCGGCCATCCATCAGGTGCTTGTCACGCCGGTGAGCCAGGCAGCCAGCCAGCGCCTGGTCATTAGTGATGGCACGTCAACAGCACTTGCAAGCTATAGCACGGACCACATCCCCAAACCTAAGTCATTAAAATGAAGACATATTTACATAACACTCTTAAAGGTTTATGTTTGAGCTCAAAAGTCAATCAACACACACCCCAGCCACCCCCCCCCCCCCCAAACACACACACACACACGCACGCACACACATACATTTATATTTCAGGGCTCCTGCAGTGCTGTGTTGAATGTCTGGAAAAGTGTATGGCTTTACTCTCAGTCACTTGAATTTAGCAAAACGGTCTTAGATCACAGTCACGGAAAACTTCACAGTGTGCAATTCTAAGATGACTAGGTTTTGACATGGTAGTTAGTTCAGATGACTGTGCAGTTATGCATTTGCATAAAGTATTTTGGGAGTTTTTTTTTTTCAAAAAGGCAATTAAGGAAAAATCTTAACTTTAATCTTAGCCTATGTACAGCAAAGATATCAGCTTTCCACTTAGATTTAAGAGTCTTTGTTGTATGCTTTAATACAGCAAAATGCCGTTAAAAGGAGGATGAACAGAACCTTGGGGCAAAAGAGAATGACGCCCATTGAATCCCAGCATATCCCGTTATATGTCCCAATCCCTAAACTCTTGGTCTTTGGATAAAGCACATGCCGTCTGTGGATGAGTTGGATCCTGCTAAATGCATACAGTAGATGCAGTAGACTGTAGATGCAAATGTATTGAGCAAACATGTGGTGAACTCAATGGTCCATGGCTGACCTGAAGTGACCACCGCCAGAAGTGAGTTAGAAACTGGCTGAACCGGTTCCAGACACTGGCCCCTCTCTACACAAGACTCCTACTTTACTGGAGGGGGGGGGGACAGGAAAATCGCTTACACGCGTGCCTTTGCCTCTTCCTCACAGCGTGAGCGACGAATGCTGAAAGCGTAAATAAAGATTCATGAAGATTAATGAAACCACGAGGGTCGTTTTCTTTTTTTTTTCACGTCATGATCCATCCTGTGCTGACCCTCGGAGTTGCCTCGATCGCTGTTTCCTGTGCTGCAGATGCGAGATGCGTGTTGCAGGCAGACCAGCTCTCCCTGCCAGATAGCGAGACATGCAGTTGATCGATCGCTCTGGAGGGGTGTGGGAAGGAGGGCAACAGCTGTTTAGGTATTCTGGAAGGCGCGGCACGACCGTGATGCCCGAGATCTGCGCAACCGTGCAGGCGAAGAGGGAGGGAGGAGAAAGAATAACAAACCTTACCCTCATGTCCTCCGTGGAGACACCAGCAGGGCTTTTGAGAGATGCTTCAGGACGATGACAGTCCTGCTTTGCACAGCCTGACAGAGGATAGAGAGCGAGGGAGACAGAGAGATAAATGGGTAAAAGAAAAAGAGAGAGAGAGAGAGAGGGGGAGAGAGATAGATTAAAGGGTGGAAAGAGGATAGCGAGAGAGACACACATTGTTATCATCTGATTTATGTGCGTGTCTACAACATTAGGAAATTTCTAGATGGAGTTGTAAATTGAGTTAATCTTAGGTGTCTGCATAAATGTGAAGGCCTTTTAGCTCACAATCTCCACAGCTGTAAACTAAGAGCTTGAGTGACAGCCCACTTAAGTTGGTTTTATGAATAGCTTGTCCTTCAAGTCCAGCTCGGGCCCCTTGGAATGGTGAAACTGTTCAACAACATGGAGGTCTTTGAAGAGAACTCCTCTGCACATGTGTTTTATGCTTCAGCGAGACTGATAAATCCTATAGTGGGTCCGAACGGAATGGCACTCTTTCATGTTCCCCTGTGAAAGGATGTTTTGCCCCAAAAGACTGTGAAACGGGCGATGTGATTCAATTTAAGTTAAATTTTATGATTTATATCTCATTTAAAATGAAATATTAATATTTCATATATGATCACATATATAATCATATATGATTTCTTACATTAACACTGTCTCAAGGTTCTTAAGCCAGTTTTAACCAAACTGGCAAAGAAAATTTCCCTATTAAAAAAGAAATCCTTGAGTTATCTAGCACAGTTCATAAATTGCAGAGGGACAATCTGGAAGCAATGAAAATGGATTTCACAACTACTGCAACACAGGTACAGGGAAATATTACAAACCAAATAAAGTTAAAAAAAACAAAAAAACAAATGTCTTTGGCATAGGCCTCATCCGTTCTAGCATGTCACCCTGTAAAAGGATGTTCCGTTACAGCTTTACTGGTAGGCCGAGAGGCCGGAACCGCTCCACCACAGAAACGGATCGTCAGGCATCGCGTTTTGTTTAGACTAGGGGGTATAATGAGGGGCCCAGGTAGCGCTGAGAGACTCTTTGGCGTGTTTGACGTGAACTCATTTCCAGAACATGTTCCTGGTGTTCCTCTTGTCCTCGTAGAGCATTGAGTAACACTGTGTGTGTGTGTGTGTGTGTGTGTGTGTGTGTGTGTGTGTGTGTGTGTGTGTTTCTCATTTCTACATTGCTGTTTGGATGAAGCCCAGATTGAGTCTATCTCTCTGTTGTGTTGTTAATCACAAAACCACTCCGAGGAGAGGCGAGATTCGTGGGAAATGCGCAGTGTAAACGCACAGCCATGGAGGGATGCAAACGACAGCAATCTCCTGTGCTGCAGGAGCCAGGTCTTTAACCACTGTCAAGTGTGTATTTGACTGTGTGTGTGTGTATGTGTAGGTGTGTGCATTTGTGGTGAGTGTGTCTGTACGTGTATGCAAGAGTAATCACCATCTGTCTACACAGACCACAAGTCTTCCACACAGCCTTGCTGATGTTCACGCCTGATTCTGAACAGTGCACCATTAGCTAAATCTCCTCTGCCCTCTCTTAGCCCTCCCCACTTCCCTCACACCCACAGTCAAGCCGCAAACCCCCCCACACACACACAAACCTCCTTCACCTTCCCCCCAAGACAGAAGATACGAGAGTACTTCAGTGGGGCAAAGAGCCTGCTCTGTAAGCATCGACACATGTGAATGTGATTACACTCTTGCACCAGGGCCAAATCCTTGTACTCCCATCCTTGTACTAACCACCGCCCCCACCCCCAACACCATCCAAACGCCCCCACCCCCTACACCGACCACCACCACCCCCCTTCTTGATCCGTTTGGGTTTCAGATGACACTTGGGCCAGCTTTGAAGCCGCCAGTCCTCCTCCGGTGCTTCTCTCTGGGCCTCAGAGGGTGGGTTAGACATCCAGAGGCCTTCCCCGTGGTTTGCAGTCTAACCCAGCATCAACCACAAACACGGCCAAAACTACAAATCCCATCATTCATAGCAAGACAATAAGGGACTCAGCGGATGAAGGCCTTCGCCACGAGAGTGTAGCCAAACCACCCCAAAAAAAGCACTCCACCACAAAGGGCTAAGCATCAGTCTCACCAGATGAGGGGAGGGAATAAGGGAGGGATGGGTGTGTGTGTGTGTGTGGGTGTGTGTGTGTGTTTGTGTGTGGGTGGGTGGGTGTGTGGTGATGGTGGTGGTGAGGGTTTGGTATTCCCAAATGGCAGCCCACTAAAGTCCCTTAAAGCCCTTCTCAAGCTGTCCGTCATTCTGGAATAATCCATGTTCATTTTCACCACTCCCTCCCTCCTCCCTCCTCCCTCATTCTCTCCCTGATTCTCTCCCTGCCTGCCTCCCTGCCTCCCTCCCTCGTTCCCTTGGCTAATAGGGACCCTTCTGGAGTGGGACAGGCTCCACTGTGCCAACACGGAGCCACAGACTTGCACTCAATACAGGCCCTGGCTCGGATACTGTGTGGTTTTTTGGATGCACTGTGTGTTTTGGGGAAACAGTGCAGATTGGTAAGTGTGCGTGGTTACAATGGGACCATAGGGAGTGTGCAGTCTGCTGATGTCCTATAAAGATATCAGCTAACGCTTGGTTAGAGTAAAAAACAGGGGGAAAGGGAGGACGAAAGACTGGGAAAAGATATAGTGTGTGTGTGTGTGTGTGTGTGTGTGTGTGTGTGTGTGTGTGTGTGTGTGTGTGTGTGTGTGTGTGTGTGTATCTTTGAGTTTCTGCATGTGTGTTTCAGGTGTTACATACTGTAGGGTAGGTACATTCATTTCACACACTTTTACATGCACAGACACAGACGCAGGCACAGACACAGACACACACACACACAGACACACACACACACACACACACACACACACACACACACACACACAGCCATTGACACATGCATAAAAACATGCTCACGCACTCCAACACCCATAGGCAAGCACACACACACACACACACACACACACACACGGGCATGCACACTCACGTATGCACACTCGCACGAAAAGACTGATCGTACACCCTGCGAGAGCTAAACACTTCTTAATCTTGGTGCTGGCGAAGAGACGGAGAATCAGCTCTACAGTACAGCCGTTATATTTCACTTTAGCGAAGCCAAGCATTCTTCCACGGGAAAATTGCCCCCACAGAACAAATTACGTGCGCCTGTCACACCGCCACACAGTCATCATCCGCCGCTACTGAGCGTGCCCAAAGTTTTCCTTCTCGCCCAATCCGCGCCGGCGAATTAGACTCCGCGGGCCTCCCAGCGGCGGAGAAATGCACTCTTAGATATTGCCTTCTTAATGGACACTTGCCCCTCAGGACCCATCCCTCTCCTCCCTCTTGTTCATTCTCTTTCTTTTCTCTCTCTTGCTCTCTATCTCTCTCTGGCACTCTCTCACTATCTCTCTCTGGCACTCTCTCTCTCTCTCTGTCTCTCTGTCTCTCTCTCTATCTGTTCTATCCCGCCCTCCCTGCGTCTGCCCCTATTAGTCGAAGGACGCACGGGAAGTTATTAAAGTCTCCTGGTTAATCAGATGGATTTCTGGGAAGGATCCAATCCTTCCACACCACACCACACCACACCACACTACCCCACTCCACCACCCCCACCACCGCCACCACTCCCACTGCCAGCAGCCACCACTGCAGAATGCTGCAGTGTTTCATTAGAATCTTATCGAGGCCGCAGACAATAATCTGGATTTGTCACGCTTTGTTTGTTGTCTCTGCCACTAAGCTGTTACAATCGGTCAGGAGCGGAAAGGGACAGGGGGTGTGTGGGTGGGCGTACACCCCAGACACAGACA